>JAVCKT010036889.1:14652-45715 GCA_032273925.1 Rhynchotus rufescens | reverse complement strand
AAGGAGTTACTGGTTTCAGAGAATCGCAAAGGTGCAGTAACACACAGTGAGGCAATCCCAGTCCCTGAGTCAGAAAAAAAAAAAAAAAACCACATTTCTCAGATACACCATAGGGTTGCTTTACATCCCAAAGCGACAGGAATGCTCTTAACCTCCTGCAGTTGCAAGAATTAACACAACTGCTCTAACTGGAACAGTTTTCCCAAGGGAAAACAGGTACCTTAAATCTCATGTTGTTGCAATGTTATGTATTACCTACTAATCTGACATCAAAACTTCCAGTCTGTGCTCTCCACCACTTCTCAAGCTTTATTGCAATCGGATTGATGCAAGTTTGGCTCAATACTTTTTTAAGTGCATCTTTCTTTAAATTATTTGGTCCTACTCTCCGTTCATATTAGTGTAAGCAGGAGTCGCTCAAAATTAAGAGGATTATGCCAAATGTATGTCATATCTAAATCAAAGCCATTTTATTCGTGTGCTTCAGTAATCTTAGAGCAATTTCTGGTCACAACCACATTTTTAGTTAGCAATATTCAATTAGTATTAGAGTCCATTTTCAGATTCTAAATTCATGTTTTACTCAAGTGACTCCCATTAAAATGGAGTAACTAACCCCTCTGCAGCTCTTTTATATTTGTCCCTAACAGCCTATTCAAAACATAAAACTAAGGATGTCTGATTAGAGCAAAAAGTACGTCCTCATTACAGGGGGCTTAGAGAGTGCAAAGCACATTTATAATATCTCCCAGCATTAGCAGCTGGGTTAAAATCACATTTTCAGACTGAACCGAATCCTCTTGAACTAATGTAGGTTAGTTTTCCGATTCCAGGGATACCTATTAGCATCTTCTTTAATCTCCCTTGGGAGAAGGACGCATATCCCTGTACATCTCCACAGCAGGGTTGGGAGAAGGGCTAAGTCCTTTTTGCAGGAAGAGCTGCTCCGGCTCAGAAAGCGGTCCAGAGACTATGCCAGCATGCCGGGGATATGGAGAAGAAGGAAAGGCTGGTGATTCCCTGGAAGGGAGGCTCATCTCCCTTCCTGCAGCCCTACCAGGCACCAAAGGCATGTGGGATAGCACAGCAGTCCCACACTGTCTCCTTGGCCACCCCTGATCCTCCCCTGCAGGATCAGGTCCTGAGAACAGGTAGCCCTGGTTCTCAAAAGAATGGACCTCTCTGCGGATGGTGGTCTCCCAGCCCAAGATACTATGGATCAGGTTCAAGCTGCCTTATTTTTGAAAGAACAAAGCAAAAAAATATCTCCTCTGAGTGCTCTCACTGGACTTCGGAACCATCTCTTGCCATCCACAATATCTCACTACTACCTAGACATGACCCAGACAACAGCACAGCAAACCACATGAGTATGGGTGTCAGATACTGGTCCTGGCAAGCATCACCAAGACACCCTCTAGTATTGAGGTAGTTCTCCTGTTACACTGCGATTGGGAATTACGGACCAGGGAAGGTGGGAGAGCACCATGGAGCAGAGAGAAAATAAAAATAAAAAAGAAGGAATAGAAGATTTCCCTGAAGATCTGATTAAAGTGTATTAAAGTTGTTGGAAGGACTCCCTTCCGATTTCCGTGCGGTTTGGGTAGGTCCCCTGGATGCACTGTGGATGTTCAGCAGTCCTTTGAGCTCCGTATTATTTCAGTGAATCTATTAATGCTTAGCTGTGCTTAATGTACTATAATAATATTGCACTTGAAACACAGGCACTGCTGTAATTTGAAACTACACAGTTTGGACACGGGAATGTAGGATGTATTCGGTAGTACATTTTGTTGCATGGAGCCATTCTATAGAATGCATTTAATTCTGTGTTTTGTGTATTATTCTTAACATGCATTCACAGTAGACAGCAAAGCAGCAGTTATGAGGTATGCTGTGAATGCATATTAACAGCAGTACATATTTGCATATCATGGATCCATAATACAAAATGCGTAGTAAAAATCCTTATGAAAAATTATTATGCATGCACAGTAGAGGCTTTTTAAACCTTGATATCTCAGCTATTTTGTTTCTCCACTATTTATTTGAAAATACTAAGAAGGTCAAATGATGGATTAAGAATCTGCAAAAATGTAATGTTACCACTACAGAGGGAATCCTTCAACACAAAATAATTCATTTATTTTATTTTTACTGGCAGTATAAGAGCCATCCAAAAATGCATTTTACAATAATATTTGAGGAATTAAAAAAAAATATTCCAGCAATTAAAAAAAAAGCCAGGGTGGAGGGGGGGATATTTTTATGAAAGTGTATTTTGGAGGGTTGAGAAACTGTAGCTGGAAATTTTACAGTCCTTCCCTTAACACAGAGCAACTATAATGTCAACCTTTCCTTCAATTTCTTATAATATTTTTAGTATGCATTGACACAGAGTTTGGTTCCCCAGGACTTTGCATATTTAGATTATTGTGCATTGTATAATACTCTGAATATGCAAAATCCTTGAAAAGGTTGACAACCCTTAGGACCTTTCACAATATAAATCTTAATACATAAATTCCTATTGAGAATAATGGGATTCTACTCTCTCCTCTGTTATATCGATTGTAATATTTGGAATAAAATGAAATGAATGTGATGAATAGTATAGTGCTTGCTCCTCTTGAGCAGTTTGCTACTTAAGTTTTAACATCTTTGTCACTTCAAATATATTTGCTTTAAAAAAGAACGAGGCCTGAGCTCTGTAAGGAATGAATGACCTGGTATTTCTCACTTTCATAAAAAATGCAAAGTTTGCAGAGGATTTCTTTTCTTTTCTTTTCTTTTCTTTTCTTTTCTTTTCTTTTCTTTTCTTTTCTTTTCTTTTCTTTTCTTTTCTTTTTTCTTTCTGGTTTCTTTTCCTTTATTTTCCTTTCCATTTCCTTTCTCTTTTCCTTTCCCTTTCCTTTCTCTTTTCCTTTCCTTTTTTTTCCTTTCCCTTTCCTTTCCTTTCTCTTCCCCTTTTCTTGCAAAGGTCCCTAAAATTCTGAAGCACATACACATACATAATGCAGCCTCCACACACACATTTTACTGCCGCCTCTTTTTGTAATCAAAAGAAATGCCCAAACAGATTTAAATGAAACTTTGTGAAAACAAAATAATTGGATCGGGGCTGAGGACATTAATGCCAAGCTTGGGCCCAATGTGAATTAAAGCAGATGAGTTATAAACCCTTCAAAAACAGGATTTACAATGGAAACGCTGACACAGACCCGTAACAATAGCAGCTCTGCCAGGGATTATTTTAATACTAAGAGCGCACTCAGCCTCTCACTTTTTAAAACAGAGATTACTTAGCCCCTAAAAAGCAGTGATATGTGATAATAATAAAAGCAAACTTTAACAAAAAAAAATTAAAAAGGGTGGGGGGGAAATGCTTCTAAGACGACACGTTCTGCCCGCACCTCTCTTGCTAGTGCTTAGACGTGACACAACCACTCCTAAAAACCCAAGGTGGAGTTTGCCATAAGCTCCATGGCAGGGCTTCGACAAGAGGCTTTGTCAGATCCATTTAACAGTTTCTTGTCTGTTTGAGGGAGAGAGAAACAAAAGGGTTAAGGGAGAAAGCGCCGAGAGCCCCGCAGAGGCAGCTGAGGCAAGCGGGGCTGCCCGCGCTGCAAAGGGCACCAAGAAGGGAATGGGAAAAGGGACAAGTGGCAAGGGGGGATTTTGCAGGAGGAAGGATGCATCCCCAAAGACTCCGGTGTTCAGAAGAGATTTAAGGGAAATGTTCACAAAAAAATAGGCATGTACAGAAAAGGTTAAGGATTGGGGGGGAAGGGTTTTTTTTTCAAAAAAATTTCTTTTTTTTGAATCCCCTGAGTTATGGCTGCAAAAGCATTTGTGCAAAGGCAGGTGTGAGCGCTCACCAGGGGCTGCGCAGCTCTCCTCTCCTTCCCCATGAAGGGTAACGCCTGGAAAATCATTCCACTGCACTTCCAGGTTTCCCTAAAACTCCTTTTTTTTGGGTGAGTAATGTAAAAAAAAAAAAAAAAAAAAAAAAAAGCCAAACGGCTTTCTTGGAGCCCAAGTGAAATTTGCTCCCGTTAATGTGTGCACTGGGGCAACGTACTGCACTTAAAAGAATAAATAAATAAATAAAATGCCCCAAAATCGCTCACGAAAGGCACGGAGCAAGAACTACTTTGGCGACCGTGCTGCGTGTGACAGTACCAACAGCACCAGCATCACTTCCCCACTGCTGCCTTCCCTTCCTTGCTTTTTTTTTTCTTTCTTTCTTTTTCTTTTTTTTTTTTTCCTGGGCACCAGGTGCACAGCAGGGACTCCGAGCCAGGCAAGGCAGCACCTTCCCTACAAATCAAACCACACCACCAACTCCAGGGCACTCGTACCTGTAGGCAGGGAGAGCACCCGGCACTGGCATGCCCGTGCGTGCAGCCGGGCTGCTAAAAAGCAGCAGCTCCAGTAGAAATGCACCTCCCGCATGTGAAATGCTGGTGCAGATTTTTTTTTCTTTCTTTCTTTCTTTCCTTCCCCCCCCTTCTTTCTTTCTTTCTTTTTTTTTTTTTTTTTTTTCCTCTCCATCAGTCTAACCTTCTGTGTTGATACATGAATGCTGGTACCCACTTAGAGGGATGCCAGATGATCAGTGCAGAATGAAGGTCCCAGGAGAAAGGCTCACGTGGTCTTCTCTGCCCCGTGACGTCACTAGCAGATGGCATGGGTACCAGCTCTGGCAGTTGGCATCAATGTCACTTTTTAGAGATCAATGAGATAGTGCAGATACACACAGATCTAGGCTCCAGGAGACGATGCGACATTCAGACTGAAAAGATTTGGAAGGCAAAAAATGAAAACTGATTGTTGAATGAAATAAAAAGCTAAGGTAATACAAATAAAGATATATTTCAGTTGGTGCTGGGTGTGCATGCAAGTGTTTAAAGATACAGTATCATTGTCTTGTATTTTATGTATGCTATTTACTGTCTACTAACTCCTCCTAACATTTTATTCTTCTGATGCAATTGCATACTTTCATTGATATTATGTAATATTGCAAGTGTGTAGACAATACTGAGAGAGTTAGTCTTTTATGGGGTTTTTGTTTAGTTTTGTTTTGTTAAAAAGTCCCTGCATTCGTTTTTTGCTTGTCTCTTTGAGGACAGTGGATCGAGGGATCTGCTGCTCCCAAACCGAAAACAAAAGCAAAATAATTTGGAAAGGAAATTATTTTCCCATTTCATTCTGGATTCGGAACACACGTGCACTATTGCAGGCAGAATCGACAGACCCTTCCTGTCAGATATTAGCTGGAGGGAGACGTCTGAACCTTGCAGAACATAAACAGTGCTATAGTGTGCAGGGAATTTTCCCTCCAGATTCATGGGGGAGAAAAAATGGTAGAGGAAAAAAAAAGGGGGGGGGTGCAAAAGAAAATAAGTTAATTCTAATGAAAATACATTATATGATTTGGAATTTCTGCTGTGGGGGGAAAAAAGAAAAGAGGTGGAGAGATTAAATTTTCTAATTCTAATTAGAATACATTTAGGATTAGACTAGCCCTGCTTTTTGTTATAAGATGTAATAAATGTGATATATATTTTCACATCAATCTTTAGGGAAAAAAAAAATCTTACTGAATTTTTAATTACGTTGTTAAATAAGTATTTGGGGGGGTTATTAATTTTTTTTTCCTCACCCACTAACTTACCAGAGTTTAAAATCTTGATTCATGAGAGGGTAAATGTGGAAGGGGAAAAAACTTCAAAATATAAGTCAAAAAGTGATTTTAAAATTATCAGTGAATAGAGATACGGCACTTTTCAATTTGAGGACTGCTCCTGCTCTTCTCATTTTTTCACCCAGGGGAATTTGGATTAATGAAATTTCTGTATTGCTTTATCATGTTTTGTATTTCTTGAATTCTGAGGTGGTGAGGGTTTGAAGGTCTTGTTTAAATAATCGTAAATGGGCAAGGAGTTAATTGTACATTTTAAACGTTAATTTACTTATCTGTAAGAAATGTGGCTTTTTTAGTTATAAAATTATGATTTGATCAAGTGATTTCAAAATTCTGAGCAGCTTTGATTTTTTTTTTTAATAAGCAAGCATGTAAAAGGCAATTGCGATTGACAATTTGGGGAGAGAAATGTAGACTGTGTGTTTTTATACCATGTATAGAGCGTGCACACAGATGAATGAAAGGTGCGTGATGTGGTGTGTTTGACTGTGTAAACTTTATAAATGAAAACATTTAAATATTGTGCTGGCATTCTTTCAGGTAACTTAAGATTGTAGAACCATGTTAACACTACCCTTTGATGAGTCTGTTGTAATGCCAGAGTCCCAGATGTGCAGAAAGTTTTCCAGAGAAAGTGATGACCAAAAGCAAATGAAGAATCCAGAAAGCTTTTCAAAGCAGATCGTGCTCCGGGGCAAGAATATTAAGAGGTCTCCTGGAGAAGACACAGAGAAGGAGGAGGAAGAGGAAGAGCGGGAAGAGGAGGATGAGAACGGTTTGCCGAGGAGAAGGGGCCTTCGGAAAAAAAAGACGAGCAAGATAAGAATGGAAAGGATCAAATTCAGGCGACAAGAAGCCAACGCTAGGGAGAGGAACCGGATGCACGGCCTTAACGACGCGCTGGACAATTTAAGGAAAGTGGTCCCTTGCTACTCTAAAACACAAAAACTGTCCAAAATAGAAACTTTAAGACTGGCCAAAAACTACATTTGGGCTCTTTCCGAGATCCTGCGAATCGGCAAGAGACCCGACCTGCTCACGTTCGTGCAAAACTTGTGCAAGGGTCTATCGCAGCCGACTACAAACTTGGTGGCGGGATGCCTGCAGCTCAACGCCCGCAGCTTCCTCATGGGCCAGGCCGGCGACGGCGGCCACCACGCCAGGTCGCCCTACTCCACCTTCTACCCGCCCTACCACAGCCCCGAGCTCGGCACGCCGCCGGGGCACGGGACTCTCGACAACGCCAAGTCCATGAAGCCCTACAACTACTGCAGCGCTTACGAGTCCTTCTACGAGAGCACGTCCCCCGAGTGCGCCAGCCCACAGTTTGAAGGTCCCTTAAGTCCTCCCCCAATTAACTATAATGGGATATTTTCCCTGAAGCAAGAAGAGAGCTTGGACTATGGCAAAAATTACAATTACGGCATGCATTACTGTGCAGTGCCACCCAGGGGTCCCCTTGGGCAGAGCTCCATGTTCAGGTTGCCCACAGAGAGCCACTTCCCGTACGACTTGCATCTGCGCAGCCAGTCTCTCACCATGCAAGATGAATTAAATGCAGTTTTTCATAATTAATGAGGAAAATGAAAATAAACAGTGGTCATTCACCTCCCCATCTAATTAAGAGCAAGCAGATGCTTGGGCACCGCATAATTGGCACAACTCTATTTAACGTGTTTACTAGTTTCTAAAGTGTGTTTCAACTATTGTGGGGATTTTCTATGTATTAATAAATCCTTTTTCTGATAAGTATTTTTTCTTTCTTTTTTTTTTTTTCTGTAAACACTGTGAAATTTTGTTTCCCCCTTTTTTTTTTTTTTGTTCTTCCTTTTTTTTCCTTTGTATTTTCCCATTTGCTTGATTTGTTCAGCAGTGTGTCTGAACAATATCATGGAAATAAAAGCATACACACTGTGTAAAGTCAATGTCTATTTTGATTGTACAGTAATTATACAAATGCATGTTACTGAAATCAGATTAATAAACATGATGTATTTATAATTGGTAGAAACTATATATTATGTATTTGAGGAGAACTGAATTAAAAAAAGATATTCAGAACTTTAAAGAAATTATCTCAGAACTGAGATGGGGGCTTGCGATATGCAGAGGTGAGAGTGCAGCAATATTGAAAGCTATGCAAAAAAAAAAAAAAAGAAAAAAAATGAACAGTTTTTTTGGTTGTTTGTTTTGGGTAAGCTACAGAAATCCAGTGATCGACACTGAGATTATTTAACTCGTCCTTTAGAGTGTTGCTGGCAGGGGCCACATGCTAATATTTTAGAAGATGTTGTCAACATTTTGCCTCAGTTATTCTGACCATATATAATCAGCACTTTTTTTTCCTTTGGTATTATTCTGACTTCAGATGTAAAGGTTTGTTATAACAATGTATAACTGTGGTTTCTCACTACGTATTTTAAATGCAATTAAACATAGATGTTTCCACTTTTAAAATACATCTATTAGCTGTGATACTGTATTTTGCCTGCTACTTCTTATTTCACAGTATACAGCTGCCTTTGCTCTTGCCTACACAGCAGTCTTCCCGGAGCTCCCATAGCACTTTCATTTGAGGGTGGAAATCATGAATTACCAGGGTGAACCTTGCACCATTTTCAGAAGCAGCTGTATGCTTGTTATGTGCTAAATGAAATACTGATTAGAGGAAGTAGGTAACTTTACACTCAACAAAATGCAAACGCTGAATTTCGTAAGGGAAGGGCTCTGACTGAACACATGGGTCATTAATTGCCTTGAAACTCTGGTGTGCTGCAGGAGTTAGGCAAGTGTATCAGCTCCAAAGAATAAGACTTACTAGTTGTTGCTTAGTGCTTGCTAATAAACACCAGTACCAGTGAATTACAGATGTGCTTTTAAGCCACCTAAGTTAAGCACATGCATGGACACCCACACCTTAATGGAGTAGAGCTCAGAGGAGCTCCAGCTTTTGCCACATGACCACACAAGAGACAAAAGGAATCAACAATTGGGTTGAAAAATCAGGAGAACTTTAAACCTAATAACATGCAAGTCCTCTTAATTTGGAGGGATGAATGACAGCACGGAAATGCTACAATGTGAATGAGCTAGGAAACTTTTTTTTTTTTTTTTAAATTGCATTTAAAAAATGCCAGAGGCTGCAAGTTGAATCACTGTTTGGGTCACAGTTTGTTAAAGACACCTGAATCTCGGGCCCTCTCAGTTATGCAGTTTGACATTGGTCAGTGTGACCTCAAGAACAGGCTGATTTTTCCTCATAATTTGTCTTTTATCTAACTTCACAGGTAGGACTTCTTGTAAACAATTGGCACTATCAGGTGTTGCTGCACCTGCAGGACAAACCAGTTTGAAGTTCATCCCTTCTGAGTTAAATAGTGCTATCCCCAAAACTGGAGAGGGACTCAAAACATGAAATCTGAATCAAGGACTAAGGGCTCCCAAATTTGCAAGGTGTGAGCATTGGACATGGCATTTATCTTGAATAACGAATAACACTCTCTCCAGACACAAATACTAGGTCTAAAAGAGGGATTCTGGAGTCTTGATCCATGGTTCAGAGGGTTGGTTTTAGATTATTTCACCTTTCCTCAGTATCAGGAACCGTGCAAGGTGCAGGTAAGACCCGTCTGCAATGGATGAGATCATGACAAAGATGATGGTGCTGACTGTCAGGTCTAAAGCATCCCTGGCTATTCTGCACTGAATATGGAGGAGATTTGGAAAAGAGAATGGGAGAGCAGGGTAAAATAAATGACTTTTACTAAATATCAGGTAATTTGGAAAGCAGCAAAACATGGGCAGGCGAAAGACAAACATAGAAGGGAAACAAGTTGGTCAAGGAGAAGAGAACCCACGGTCCTTGGCGCAGAGTTGCAGGGAAGAAACAACAAAAAGCTGCCAATATATGGAGCTCAGGAGCAAGCGATCCACTGGGGCTTGGGGGCTTCTCCCGCTGAGCGTGAGCAGAAAACTTATCCAGCAAGAACTCGGTGAGGCTGGAGCCCAGAGCAGGCAGCCCACCACGGTGGCGATGCCGGACAGGAGAAGGGTCGATACGTCCTAAGGAAGCCGCGAAGCAGCTGTAAAGTTCTGCACCGAGGGAACTAAATGCTTGTCACAATATATTTAGCAGGCACCCAAGGGGGTGTTAGCACTTCAGGCTCTGCAATCTGGGGGTCTCCAGCTCTGTGGCCCTATATTAACTGAATAACTCATGGGCCAGTTCCAGTTTCCCCTTCTGGCAGTAGAACCAAGAGGAAGGGAGGGGAAAAAAAAAAAAAAAGAGAAAGAAAAAAAAATCACTGCCAGTTCAGATCTTTCTCTCTCGCTCTATGACAGATGGGGAGGCAATTCACAGCCAGATTCCCCCTCTGGTAGCTCAAGGCGGACACCACACTTGCTCAGGGCACTGCAAATTGGAAAGCCAGGCCAGAATAAATAATAGAGCAAGTCATAGAAAAATATTGAGACAGCATTAAAAAGAAAAAGAAAAAGAAAAAAAAAAGAAAAAAAAAAAGAAAAAAAAATAAGTGATATTCCCTGTCTGTAAGGCTATGGAATATTTAGAGATATTGAGATGGGGAATTCCCTTGCACAGGGGCTATCTTGCACACCTTCTCTTCCACACACCTATCACATTTCCTTGCTGGCCAGTCACAGAATATGATGGTTTTGAGCTCCTAAGTGATTTATAAAAGCCTTTGAGGTTGCATTATTTTAGAGAACAAATAGAAGCAGCAAGAACGTTCTGATGCTTTAATCCCACTGGCACAAATGCCAGCAGGTTACTTGAGCCAGTCTCCTTGCCTTAAAATGATCTTCTCCCTTCAGCCCTATCTGTATCTCAAAACAAAGATGCTCATTTCTGTCCATCCTGCTCTCCCCTTGACTGCCTGAGCTTCCCTGAGGATACATAAAAATACATAAAATAGCAACTGTTCCAGAAAAATTAAGTGAGAAGTTTCTATCTTCCCTGTCTTCCAACACAAAATTCATGAAGGTTTCTGTCAAACTGAGAGGTGGGAACCCCAAAGTCGAAAGAAAAAAGCTATTCCATTTTGGGTTAGGGAGAGAGAATTTTCTTCTTATATAACAGAACTATTTGCCATGTATTATTTCCCAGACTAATATTTTAGTAAAATTTTAAAAGGGTTCGGTGATTTATGCTATCAAATGTAAACTAATTCTGTAAGAACATAAGAATGGCTGTACTGGCTCACATTAAGTGTCCATCTAACCTAATACCCTATTAATGAGGGGACATAAAAAGATGTCCAAAGAAGTCACACTAGGGTAAGCTAAAGAATATTTTTGTTTTGCTAATAAAAACACAGGGGAAAAAAAAAAAAAAAACCAAAAGCACTAAAGCACTACACATCATGTTCCAGGACTTCAGCCAGCCATGCTGAAGACAGGGATGTGCTTGATGGAAAAATGGGTGGGAGGCATGACAGCACCCTGCTGCTGTGAAGTCTTTCTAACCAGCTAACCAGCAACCACAGGGTAGCATGGACTGGCTAATGCCAGGGTGCACCTCTGAAATCCTTCCCAAAATACATCGCAAGTAAAATTCAAAGCAGTGTCCCACAAATTCCAGGGCGATTCAGAAGATGGAGGGAGGGGTAACCACTGTTTTGCCAGACCTCGGATGAGCTCTGTGAGCTCCTCTGCATTACAGCAAGAACATACTCATTTGAGGACACATCCCGGCTGCACTTCCTTCGGGATCGCCTGTGTTTTTTCATTTCATAGCTATCTGCACAAAGATTTTTTTAAATGTATGGAGACTGCAAAGACATAAACATGATGGCAGATTTCCTGTTTTTTTTTTTTTTCTCTCTTCTCATACTAGCAATATTCTTTCCCATTTTTACCCCTGCTTTACTCTACTCTTCTCCCCTTTGCCTTTAGGGCTCTCAAATGGCAGCAAATTAAGTGAAATGCCATCAATAAAGATGAATGAAATCCCAGTGAAACACATGGCAGAATCTTTCCTTGCAAAAGCAAATAATACTTGCCTAAATTAAAGGGTAGCTGTACGGATTTTTGTTTGTTTTTTCAGATTGTGAACCTAGCTTAACCCAAGCCTATAGTTATATGCTACAGCCCATACTCAAGGTCAAGGTAAGTTTAATCTGAGGATCCTCAAATCCTACAGCATTTCATTTACAAATAGCAGAGAAGGTGGTGCTTTGGGCTAATGGAAAGGAAAGCAACTCTCCTCATGCAATCTCGACAAGTTCCACATCCAACCCACCCCCCCGGTAGCCTGGCTGGGGTCTGACCCAGAGCTGAACCACGGCAGCAGGTTGCGATTTTGCTCTGGAGAGAAACAGATCAGCGTGGCGAGCGGCTGGCACGGTGCCACCGCTCCATCTCAAGGGCAGACCTGTCGTGTCTCTCCGATACAAACCCAACCACCGTACCAGGGGCCGGGATGTGGAATCGCACTCGCAAGCCCTCTCCACGGTAAGACCCGAGCGAGGCGCCTCACAAAAATTCCTGCATGTTACTCTAAGAGGATGGCCTATTTTCCTACAGAGCACCCCCCTCCACTGAGGATGTGCAAGAAAAAACTAGAAAAATGGAAAAAAAAGCTAAGTTCACTGGCAACGGCACTCTGGATTTTTTTTTTTTTTTTAATGCCAGCAATGTGGAATAAGGAATACCCTTGGAATAAGGAACATCCTTACAACTTGCAACTACCCTTGCATTGGGCATCCCCCACAAAGGCTGTTACAGAGTTTGAAAGAGATTTCCTTCCCCTTCTCCTCCCCAAAAATACAGTGATTTCTCTTGACTGTTTTTGTTCACTAGCTCCTTAGGCTCCACATCTAGCTCTGTCACTGCACTACTTGCACTATTTAATTTCAGGACATTGTGAATGAAGAGCATACTACAGAGAAACTTGTCATATCCTCATTTTTGCTTAAATTCTGGACTAGTTGAGTAGATTTAAAAAAATGTTTTTGAAACAAAAAAAGCAGTCTTTATGATATATCTTCTATTCAGGATATTCAGTCTCTCTTCTGAGCACCCAAAGCCTAATCAGCATCCCTCCTTCGATATTCTGAGCTGTTCGGTATGTCTGGAAAGCATTACTAAACAGACTTTTTTTTTTTTTTTTTTGGATTGGAGCTGATTAATATGTTAAGTAGGATTTTTCAAAAGATGAAATTTCCTGGCCTACATGTATACCCAAATATAAAAGGCTATAAATTCTGGAGTGCTTGCTTGAACATTATGTTTGCAAATGGAAAGAATAATATTCAGTGAATTAAAAGTCCTAGCACTGGTACAGAATCCAGGTTAAATCAAAGATTATAACATAAATTTTGTACTCTAGAAAACAGGAAAATGAGGACTTCGTCTGCTCTTGTTCCAGGGGAGTTTAGCAGATACCAGATTGGATTCTAAATCACATGGGAAGCTAAACGTAGCCTTATCCACTATGTTATTTATTTACAGCCACATGAGCAGCTGCATAATGCTTAGATGCAACCGAAATGACATTTCTGTTGGGCAGACAGCTTGCAAACAAAGAATCTATGAGAGAATCTTCCTCAGAATCCATCGAGAAGCCTGTGTGAATACTGCTATTTACCCCATACCAGAAGTGCATGCAGGAAAGAAAAGTGCTGTCCAGACACTACAGTAACTGCAAAAGCAGGACCCTCGCCAATTTTAATAATCAAGAAATCAACATTTTGCCCCTAAATTCTGAGGGAGAGCCCACGTCAGTCAACATGGTAAAGTCCTTTCCCTCTGGGTTTACAAAGAGAATTCTTTCTGCATTTGGTGTCCTTGTCTTGATAACAGACATTACTTTAGAAAATGTTAATACATCGAAACAATTCCCACAATAGATATAATAATCAATTTGGTTTACTTCATCCCCATCAGTACACACACACCACGCCCACACAAGCAAGCATATATTTTTTTGGGAAGCAGATTTTATACAGAGAAAAACATTTGACAGAATGCACAAAGACATACTAATTTTTGATGGCAAAATTTATGAATGCAATAGTGAATTAAACAGCCATCCTGTCTGCCCAGTCATCAGTTCCCAGATACAGCCTTTTTGTCCATGGATTCCAACTAGACATAGCTATGATGGTCCCTCCATTCCTGAATTTCACCTCTAGGCCAATGCACTCAATTATTTCTCTAATAAAATAAGACAACTTAGCTAAGAAACTAACTCGTCCCCATGCCTGTGTCAGGTTCTTCCTTCAGGAGAACCTTAAGACAGATAAAAACAGAAAGCAGGACGGCAAACGTTCAGCCACAGAAACACAGCTCCGGCGCAGCGAGTGGTGGAAGATGTGAATGGATGCCACCAGCACCATGACCAGCCATTTCCTAGAGGAGACAGCAATCCGGTGCTAGACACACGGCAGCGCCCTGTGGAAATACAGGCATGAAGCACTCGGGCCCTGGGGAGAAAGAGCAACTCTGGTGACGTGTTCATAGGATTACCTCCACACGGACAAGGGTTAAACCTGAGCCAGAAGTCATCAGGCTCTGCCCGGACAGCAAGTGTGTCCCAGCTACCACTCTCTCCATCTCTCCTTTGAGCCATGCAGTTGTTCCGCACAGCAGGTCATCTACCCCGTAACGGTTACTTCCACCTTCATGCTGGATTAACAGGCACTTCACAACAGCTGAGCCTCCAAAAGATGCCCTAGAGGAGACGTGTCGCCGTACAATGGATCCACATCTTACTCAATCATGGATTCCCCGTACCCTCAGGTACTCGCACAGATGTCTGCACGTTCTGGAGGATGGTGAATCCGCCATGAGTAATGGCCTCCACCACAGGCACAGCCTTATGGAAGAGCTCTTCAGTGGTTCAATTAAGCTGTGCCTAGTGGCCTCCCTGAGAGACTAACAACACAATCTGCCTAAGCACCATATCTCACTTATACTGTGGTCATATTCCCCATACTCCTTTTTTTCCCCTCCTTGTATTGGGATTTACCCTTCCTTCAAATTGAGCACTCCTCTGGGCAAAAATGACACTACCAAAATCTGATACTAATATGTTAAATACATTACTAAGAGACTTAGATGTAAGAGAAGCTCTTTAACACAGTCCACACATTTCTAGCAAGTCTGGACTGAAAGTGTACACCTACTATCATCCCCTGTATTGTTATAGTCATGTAAGCAATGCCTGGGCAGCAAAATCTCCTCTAAAGAGGGCAAATTATTGGCATGGAGAGACAATTGCATGTGCACACATTAGATCAGTATTACACATGCCTGTTCTCTCGATATGTGTGAAGATAGCAGTACACAATGAGTCCACCACTTTTTTTTGCTTATTTTATCCAATTTGTGTGCAAGTTACCCTAGCCACCACATCACATACAGGTAATCTGGCCACCAGGTCACTCAATTGCTATATGGCATTTTACTCCAAAATGTCTGCAGAATTATTAAATAAACCCAGTCCAGATGATAATCTAACATTTATTTTTTTAAAAAATAAAAAGAAAAAAATCCTCAAATTTGCTCCTAAATGTATTTAAATCTTAGCAGTGAACATGATGCTGGTTATTAAAAAGTAATTCTGGAGAAATTAGCTTGCAGCTACAAAATTAATATAATTCATTTATTACTTGCAGCCACAAATCAAAATGCTGTTAACACTGCTGCATGCAATTTAATATGCACAGTAAGTTTCCATATGGCTTCAATTTTAGGATCCCTGGTCACTACAGAGACTCATTTGCAGAATGGTCTGTAGGCACGTCAAGTCAGCTAGTGCTTATTGACAGAAAAGCTGTTCTAGATGGTGTCTACATAGGTACAATAGTCCAAATAGATTCGGAAAAAAAAAAAACCACCATGCAGGATTATCATAACTTACATAAAATAGAGGAATTGTTTCAAAAACAGGCACTCATGGCCCGACTGGTATTGCCAGTTTAGCATGCTGACCACAAAGGCAGATTTTTCAAAAGCACTGAGCATCCAATACCTCTTTAGGAAGCCAATGCAACCTGAATGCTCAGCATAAATTTTAAAAATAGTTTTGAAGCCTGAATTTTGGCATGCTACGTAGCTTGGCCTTTTGTGTACACTATGGAAAATCCTGACAGTACTCCACCGAGTTGTACATACACTGAGATTATCATGACCACATTAACTGGAGTCGGGCAGCATACTGCATGCCCATTTTGTGTTTAACTGGATTGTTTTAGAGCCTAATTGTGTCCAGGCGAGCAGCAGCACGTGTTAAAAGTAGTTGTCTCCTTACTCAAGCATTAAGACCACACCAGATTCCACAAGCTCCAGGTTATCACTGCCTAGCAGCCTGCTGGGAAGTGTTTATTGTGGATAAATCCACTTACGTCTGTGGACTATCTGATTCAGAGCAGTAGTCACAAACAGCTTATTCCAATAAGAGCAGAGCAATGACGCTGGCATCCCATGAACGGCAGCTCAAATCACCAGCCTGCAAGGTCACACAGGCCACAGCAATACTCATTCTTCCTTGCTTCTCCCCCCTTCCCCTTCTCCTGAAAAAACATCTGATTAGTCTTAACAAGACCAAAGTAAGAGATTTCAAAATTAATTAATTTTTTTACTCCATTTAAAGTACTCTAACCAGCTTTACTAGCAGTGCTGCAGGACATTCCCAGTGTGCTTTCTCTATGGCTTCAAAAAGGCAAACAGGATCTGCTGTGACACAGCAGTGAGCGTCAGGTCAACAACAAATATGGCCAAAATCATGGGCACAGAATCACTTTTTTTTTTTTCCTCCCATTAACAGCACTTGCAACTGAACTCTTGCCACTTGTTCAATAAGTCAACAGCTGGTTTGGTTCAGAGCAGTTCAGCTGTGCCTGAGTTTCTCTTAGGCTGGAAACCACATCAAGAGCAGCCCCATCAATAACTAACTCAGAACAAGAGGGTACACAGCTGGAGTGAAAAGGAAGATGCTTTCACATCGTGAAGCCACAACACATCAAGGCAGTGAAGTAACAGGCTCTCGTTACTTAAAGCCCCTAAAAGAGTCATGAACACCATCCTAGGAGGCGTAAGTAGGAGGACAAGTCTGTCAAATATTCACTGGGCTATCCATAAAGAATAAGGAGGAGGATGTCAACAACCATCATTTATAGAAAGAGAGCTTCAAGGTGCCGTTAGCTGTTGCGTGTTCAGAGAAGACTGAAGTTAACACAGCCCTTCTCCCAGAAAACAGCTATGCCAGGTCTCTCATGGTCCACGGCAGCATCAGCAAACCAGCACAGCTTGGTCACCACAGATGGGGAAAAAACGAGACCAAAGCGTTAACAAAGCTGACGCCCTGGTTGTGAAGGAGATCTGCAGAACAAGGCTCTGTTCTTACCTCATCCAGCATTTCAGGTTATTCTGACTATTTTCTAATTGATGCTTTTGGGACAACCTGGGGCTAAATTACTGTGAAAGGACGCAGGCAGATGGAGGAAAGAACAATAGAAGCAGGCAGCCTATTACAGGTTAAGTCCTATTCCTTCTAGCACTTTTGCCATTAGTGAAGGTGTTTCCACGAGAAGAGTGTCACAAGAGAAAGCAGGCGCACAGAAATATTGCACTGAGTTTACACAGTGATTTCCCCGAGATCTGAGGGAAGAAACTGCTTTCTCTATTTTAGCACTGTCAACTGTTAGTACAGAGAGGCTCTCTGGTGTGTTACGTTCTCGTGAGCTAGCAGACCTGTTGGGAATATAATGAGGTCTGTGCATGCACCTCCTGGTGTGATGTTTAAAAACTTCATTTCTCACAACTTATTCCTCAGATGCTCTCCCGATTTTCTTGAGGCATAAGGACCAGTTGACTATGCAAATGAAAGAAGAGAATGAAGGAAATGAGTTAGACACAAAGGGAGTTGCTGGCAAATGCCATTGCTTCCTCGGGGCATAATGGTAAGAGACAGCTGCTACTGCCAGCCCAGAAGCAGTAGCTGAGGGGGTTAGCACAGCTCTGTTCAAAATCTTCAGTCTGATGAATAACCAGGCAGAGATTGCTTGTGCTTCTAAGGCAGGACCCCCAGAACAAGATCTTTGATTCCTGTTCCACATTATCATCTATGGTAAGTGCACACAGGAGTGATATCAGATGATTTTTTTTTTTTTTTTTTTTTTTTTTTTTGTCTAGAAGTGTTTTGGTAACAGGACAGGCAAAAATAGGAAATCAATTGAAAGTATGCAAGAACTGCTGTCCTCTGCAACTTCTTAGAATACTGTTTTAACAATATGATGATTATTTTTGCAGCAAAGCACATGCATTTAATTTTCTGCATCAAATATTGTGACACATGAACCACCTTCGTGACTGTAGCATAAATCTTTCCACAAATATTTAATTAAAATACAGGATACTAGCACGGTTTTATTTTTATTTTTTATTATAGAGTGATTCACTAAGTACTTATCATGGCAATCATAACTCTGATACATGTATTTTGTCATTCTGCTGCCCAATAAATGGTAGCAGAGTACTGTAACTGATGTGTATACATAAATATTTTAGGACTTTGCGCTTCTTAAATTGTTTGGAAATACTTATGGTAGCTAGTAAATACTGATACTTTTCTTTCGCCTCCAAAAGAATCTGTCACTTGAAAAACTGGCACGATGCTTAGAGTACCACTTTATGGAAAAAATAACACAAATGTTTATTGGTAATACTAAAAGAAATGCTTGGTGTTTTCAGCTCTGAGCAGAATAGCTGTCTGGAGTGCCACATGTTATGATCACCACACAAAGATAAAACAAAAACCCTTCCACAGGGGAACCCCTTCAAACAGAGGAGAAACCAAACCTCTCTCTAGTAAATGATTAAAAAGCAAACTGTCTTAAAAAATGGACAATTCTTTACTTTACCCAGGAGGAGAGCAATGCAGGATTTTTTCCAGAATGCCTGAAGAGAAAGAAAGAATTAGGAGCTGGAGAGAGAGAGAGAATTTCCCAATTCTTCTGCTCTTCCCTCAGTACTTATCAAATATTTTTTTATAAATCTCAGCTGAGGTTGTGCACGCTCACCAACAGAAGGCTAGATCCCTATGGCAAAATCTTGCCCTCATTTATACAAGCAAAACTCCTTTAAACTCAGCAGATTTACTCAGGTATAATAAGGACAAGAACTTGACATTTAAGACAAAGTTCAGAATATTCTGTGCTTTTACCCAGCAACAAATAGCAGCATCCTGCTCCTACAGCAATCTTTTGATTTTTCAAGGTACTTCATGACTGCAAATTATCACAGTTACTACTGTTGGATGCCTGAGAAAACCAAGATGAAATGACTGCCCAAAGAAGCCACAACGTGAGCAGAAGCCTGCAAACCTACCCCCTGAACTGAGCGGGACTGAGATGCCTTAAACCAGATATTAGATGTGTGACTGAGTTACCTTGGCTTAATGGCTGCGGTGCATCAGCTAAGCCTCCGTGAGGAGAGTTTAAATTAGCCTGTGCTACCCTATGTGTAGCACAGCTCAGCTGCTATGCTGTAACTCATTAAGCTATGGTAACTTGCTCAAGAGTCTGTGATCTCAATCTGATGCTTTACCCAGTGGCCCACATATCAGCCCAAATTGTGTTCTCCACCTCCATGCATTGCTTCCTGGCTCAGGGCCACCCCAAACCAATACACATCCTTCACCAAAAACAAGCCCATCTTTCAAAGCATAAGAAGGTGCCCAAGAAAAATAAGCTCAGTACAGTTTTCCAGATAGACACTTCAGAGAAAGGTTTGTTTAGAGAAGGAGAGACCCCTTAGAGATGCTTTTACTTCCTCTCTCCATGACCTAGATGTGGTCAGAGCTGTCTGCAACTTCTATACAGAACATAGACAAGAGTAAGACATTTCTTGACTTCATCCTCTGTAAGCCATATATATTTTTTTAACCCACCAGCAATTATGTTATTCATTCCTCTTACCTTAGCTATTTCAGTTTCTTCTCCTCATGATCTCCTCAAGATCCAGAATGCCTTCAGCAACCTCTTTTTTCCCCTGAAAAAAGGGCAGGGAGGGCTGAGCAGAAACAGTTTAATTTTCATTAAACTATGGTCCCTCCTTCACTTAAAAACCCAGTTCAAAATTGTTTCTACCCTTCCCTTTTCCTCTCTAAACAATTTGTTCTTCTATTGTCTACCAGAAATGTAAGTGCAGGAAACTTTACTCAGCTGGTGCTATGCAAAGCACTCATTCTGATCCTTCAGCCATACCCTTTCTTTTGGAAAGGGGACTCCTACAAGCTCTGTCTTGCTTCCATAATATCTTTTTAGATAAAATATCATTTAACTATATTAAGCACTTCAGGATTCAGAATGTATTAAAGTGTTCAGCAAAATTAAGACATATTTTAGTGTCTTGCATGGATTCCTTGCTATTTTACAACCTGTAATATTCATCAAGAGAAATATTTGTGAAGATAATTAAGTTATATTAAATGAAGAGCAAAAGTATCTGAACATCCTTATATAGTACAGCTCTACATCTCTGCTTTTCCAGGCTAACAATTTAAAACTTGGAATGACTGTTATCTCATTGAATGTTACATCTATGCATAGACCAAATTGGATCAAACTGAGAAATTTTGGACATCTAACATTACAATGATAAGATTTATAACAAAAGAGCAAGTCAGTTTATATGACAAAAGTTTCTTTTTTTTTTTTTCTTTTTTTTTTTCTTTTTTTTCCCTTTTTTTTTCTTTTTAATGAGTAAAAAGGAAAGAAGCTGCTTTCCAATGCAACAAAGTCATCTAAACAGTGCCAGAAGAAACAGAGCAGCCTTCTTCAGTAAGGCAATGATACTACCATAGAAATTTCAGTTGGTAAAGATGATTGAGGTAATTTCTAATTTGTGCTGTAGTCTAAAGGCACTAATTACCTCTAGGTTTACCTCTGAAGATACTATGAAGCTTTCCCAAAAATCCTCCTAAATCCAGAAGCAGCCGACATGAGGTTTATCTGTAGGAGCTCCTCCTGGGAGCAGCAGTCAGTCTATACTAGTGCAAAGTCTGAGGCATAATCCAGTTATCAAGCAGAGGGATGAAGTAACAAGGCTTGCTGCAGCTGACTGCTATCAACTGGTCAGGCTGGGACCTTGCTCCTTGCTCATCCTAATCTATCATGAAATAAAGGAACCTGAGCTCCTAAAGGAACCACCATCATCCCTCCCTTGTGGTCTCAGCAATCTGAGGGTCTATCTCTTTACTGCTTCTTATCGAAAGATGATGGCATGGAGTAAGGGTCAGCTTGCCCATTACAGCACAGTATAAAGCTCTCGTTATTCTCCAGGAACACTAGAAACCAGCTGCCAAAGGTCTCGAGCTGGGCAGCAGTGGCCATGGAAAGGCTGCCCTCAGGCTCCCTCCATCTATCCTCCAAACAGACTTCCCTGGCAGCAATGTCTTCAGCTCATTGGCAGGTTTTAAACATGTCCATTTGCTGGGAAAAGACAGTGAAAAATTTTGTCTTTTGGCCCCTCCATGAGGGAACCCATACTTTAGCTCAATCAGTGGCTGCTATAGTGACAAGAGGAAATGAGACGTAAATTCCCTTTCAGCGAGGGGGGAGATGGAAAAGACCACGTTTTATAAATAAAAGGCAAGTAAGAAGTGTTCTTCAAAATACAGTATGAATAAAATATGTCAGCACACTAAAAATTGCTGGAGACAAAACTGAATATATTCTACTACATTTTCCCAGAGCCAGAAAGAAAGTAACTAGTTCATAAATTCCATCAGGAGCTTGGGGATTTTTGATGTAATGAGTTTTACAGTTTCAGAGGAGGCTGCTTTGCTAATAATTATGTAACAGTAATTAAATCTGAAAAAGGCTGTACTCTAACTATGTTGATTTATTGCAGCTCCAACAAAGTACTCCTAGAGTGTGCTTTGGAGCGTGCACCTCCTCCCTCCAGTTTTCTTTAAATTCTCACAGAGCACTGGGTCACAGATGGTCTGAGATGCGATATTTTCCCTATTAAATTCCTAATAATCTTTTTCCGAGGCTGAGTCATGGAAGCCTGGGGATTTCTCATTTTAATTAGAAGGTTTAAGGAGCTAACTCTGTTTGAAATTTCCTCCTAGGAGATATGGGTGCAGGTGATCCCATTCAGAAGAATGACACAATATCAAGGCCAACATCTCATTTCCATATTAGATTACAGCTAGTTTGGCATAACTCCTGATCTGGATGCTGATGATCTGCTGCCTGGGCAGGAGGCACAAACTTTTACCATTCGAAAACAGGATTATTTTAGGATTATGTCTGAAGACATTTTAGGCTCTAGCTGGATGTTTCCCACACTATCACAATGCTCCATCACCCTCTGTAGAATCCATTTAGAAATGTGAATTATTTATTAGTCTAATTGAAGCAAAAAGTCTATATTGTTTGGAAGACAGTGCTGTTAAGGTTGTTCATACAAAGAGATTTACCACATTGTCCAGAGAGCTGATCCTCACGGTATGTAAGATATCAGTGTTTCAGGTGGATTTTGTCTGCAAATATTATAAGCTATATAAACAGAGCATTCACCCAGCAAACTATTTTATATATGGCTTTAGTATTTGCAGTACAGGAACAGCAACATCCCACCCCTGCCATCTAAAAGAGGTTATTCTTAGGCACTCATAGCTGAGTTTGATCATTTGTAAGAATGCCTGTTGTTTAAGAGTTAGTCTGGTGCAGTGTTCACATGTCCCTTGATAGTCTATTGTGGAAAAAAAAAAAGCTTCTTAGAAGACAGCTGTTGAAGTTTCATCAGCCTACATTGTACAGCCAATTCTCGTGCTTTAGGAAAATAATGAGCATCTCTTATTCTTTCAGCATGGCATGCAGTTGTCAAGAAGTTAGATGAGACATTATTCACCTTTTATAACACTAGGTAGCTTGTGGTTTCAAAAAACAGCAAGGACTACATTTGGGGGAAATTAAAATTTTCACCTGGTCTAAGCTGCACCACTTAAACATGCTAAAAATGGAATTTTATTGGAAATATTCTACAGCATATAGACTTATTTTAGAATAGAATAACTTGTCAACATTGAATTCTACCACTCATGTTATCTCTATGAATGGATTTTGACGCTCCTTAAATTTTAAGTTTTCTTATACATTCAGAAATATCCTCTGTGTAATTATTCAAAACCTTAAGTTGTTAAAAATTAACAGGTTTAGTTTCCATCTAGAATTATATTCATGTTTATATGCAACTTCTATGGTCTTTGTTATTGCTATAATCTAAAGATTTTGTATTTATTGGCAGGTCTTACTTTTACAAGCCACAGAAACAAAAAGACTAAGGCATAGAATAATGCCTTATATTGTTCTCCCCACACCAAATCTAGTCTTACTTTAGTATATTAGTCTACAAATGTCCCATAAATAGGATTGGTCCAGCAAAGTCTTACACTACTTGAGAAATGAAGGTCAGTACTTGCATGGATATAGTCAGGAAGAACACTTTGACCTAGCTCTGGATTGCACATAATATTTTGCATATGAAATATCAACATGTATATCATAAACATGTGCAATCTCCAAAAAAATACACTCTTCTGAATGTCCATGGGCCCAGCTGATATTCCTGCAACTGGCTGGATTTGACCACATTGCTTCCTGAATCTTTTTGTTAAGCCCAAGAAGGAGGTGGCTAGAGGTATCTGCTTTGCCAAACTACTGGAGTGGAAGCAGGTTTGCTCCTGTGATGTATGTTTATAATACTGTTTCTCGTAATAAGAAGGGAAACTACCCCCAGAACTGTAATTGTGTGGAAAATCCAATTGTGTTTATTTCCAAAAAACTGATGTAAAGAAAGGAATGCTTTGCATGCCCCATTCACATAATGGTTGAGATGTAAAATGAATTCCACACTGGAGGGTCAGCAAAAGTGTGGGGAATGTCCTAGCGTGGGCAAAGATGAGTTTTTCAGAAACGCTCAGCCTTCCAACCCTGCCCTTCTCACTGAAGGCCCAAATTAGGAATCCATGAGGAAAGGAAGATTCAAAATACTCTGCAAACAGAAGAGTTAAAGAGGCAGATTAAATCAGGTTCTGTAATGAGTTAAAGGGAAAATGTCTTCGAGTTCTGATTAATGACCAGGGACACCTAGAGCTGCTTTGCCTGTCTCAGCAGTACATGACTGGTACAGCAGGGTAATGTCTAATAACTAATCTTTGACACTAGAATTAAGTCATTTTGCGAGAAAGCAGGTCATTAGAAGCTAAATTGAATTATAAGTAATACTATCTCTATGGAGGATTGTAAATTAATTGGTTTTTAACAATAACATTTCTGTATTTTATTAAAGCAGTGTAAGAATTCAGCGAAGAAAAGAATGTAGCAGATAAACAGGGCAGGTGTTGATGATGCAAATGAAATAGATGACAGATGGTTAGTAGCACGATCACTCACTGTGTGTGTATAATGGATAGAGGTAATCAAATTCCTTTGTGAATTGGTGACTTTCTTTACATCAAGAACTTTAACTGTGGCGTGCTTATGCAGCTTCTCCTTAAAAATTAACTCCACTCCTTGTCATTATCCGGAGGCGCAGGACACTCGCGCATTTGCACGCTGCTGCAAACAAAAGCTGGGCTTGCAAATTAAACCACACCCAGGAAGCAGCCACCTTTCCAAAGTCCTCGGGGCACATGGAGAACCGAGGCAACCTTGACAGTGCAGCCCACCCTGAGATGAGCCCGGGTGACCCACGGCGCAAAGCTTTTCCTCTGGCCATGCGAACGGACCAAACATGCTGAATTTGGCCCTGTGAGATGGGTCCTGCCCCCAAAACTGCCACTCCCAGTTCTGTCTTAAAGGGGAAAAAAAATAAGTTAACACAGTAGCAGAATATTCTGAGTATTGTTTACTGATGGATGCTGTGCTTGCCTCAGTCCATAGCCAATACACTGATTTTTGAGGGAGATTTATTTTGTGGCACTATACAGCTCTGCCTGATGATTTGACATAGACTGGAAGAGAAAATAACCAGGCTCTAGCCACAGAGATAGCACATCATTATATACCCACTGCACACACATGCAAGCACACACAGGGAAAAAGCAGAGATTGCTTGAGCCAGCACTTACTTTACAGAAAGCTGTCCTTGTTCTGAGCCAAAAAAAATGAGCAAAAATAATTGCTCAAGGACTGCAGATACCATATCAGGAGCCAATCTATTAGCAGAGCTGTTTCCAGGACTAGTAGAGAAAGGGCTGCTGATGGAGTAGATGGGAAGACATTTTCTGAACACCACTTTCTTAACACATTGTATTTCATGCCAAAGCCATGGAAATATTCTGCACATAGGGCCATTGGGAGAAACCCCACATGGAATTTCTAGGATGATTAGCAAGACCCAGGGCACATTACCTCAATCTTCTCTTACAGCTACGAACCTTGCACCATGGCAGTCTTTCGCTCCTTACAGCTTGAGGCTCTTGTAGGAGTGGCCCAAAGGAGGCAAGGTTTTTAGCTTTTCTTGTCTAACATAGCACTCCTCAAGGTCTGCCGAGGTGGTTTGATGAAGCACCTGCATCACACACCCTTTCCGCATCCTTTGGAGCAAAGAGAAGTGGGACAGGATCCTGCATGGCCACCCTTCCCCATGGCTAGCACCAGGAAAGAACAAAAACCTTCCAGGGTTTCAATAGCAGCTACTTGCACTGATCCAGAAGCTCAAGCTTCTGATGAGGGGGAGGATTCACTTCACTAACCAGGTTTATGAACAACTTCATAATATGATAATTTTCACCCAGCTGCTAAAATATTTTCATGATGGATGCCCTACTGTACAGGCAACTATGTGCAGTTTGGGAAATTTGGACAGTATATTTGATGAATTGCTTAAAATATGCAATATCTGTGTTACATCTTATTGAGACATTTAACTTTTTTCATATTTTGAATACTTGTTTTTGATTTCTAGAAATTAGTATTTACATTTTTGTAAGTGTCCACTCAGTTTTGAATGTGAAAATGAAAAACTAAAATTTACACAGCACTATGCAGAGAATTTCCTCTTCTTCACCTCTTCTAGCAAATACTTACTAATTCAGTGTCTATTTTACCAGTGATAGCCTCCGTAAAGTCTAAAAAAAATAGCCCATGAAACTGTATTTGTTTATGAAGCAACATGAAAAAGAGATGTATTCCCTTCCAAAAGGGGAACACATTTTCTCTTGGTTTTAAGAAAGCCATTGCAGCATCAAGAAAACAAAAACCAAACAAATCTACAGTGCACAGTAGATACTCTGCTGGATGCTAAATATCAAGAACACTAGCAGGCTTCTGGTGAGAAGATAGATATGTATGCATGCTAAAGAAATCTTAATGCAGTTTATATTGGAGAATCAAAATATTTCTCTAGAGTAACTGAGAAAAAACTAACGAAATATTCTTTATAATACATTAAGAACACAGTTCTTGAGAATATTTTGGACTAGAATATTTTTGTTTATCAACTGCTGCTCCTCTCCATTAAAATCAGATTGCATCATGTTGCTTTATCATTAGAACACATAGATGAAATACACGCACAATCCAGAGATTACCATATGTAAAAGAGTGCAGTTGCATTCAAGACCCCTTGATGTTTCAGTTTATTCATGCTGTATTTCTGTTTTATGATTCTTTAATATAATACAACCATTATTTTGGCTTATTCATGTCTACACTTATGACTGACACCTGCAAACAATTTAACAAAGTTATTAGGGAATTTTATTATTTTTTTCCTATGGGAAAACTGCATATCTCACAGAGGAAGAAATTTGTGATGATATTACTTATTTGGGGGAAAATAAAACACAGAACATTTGTGCTGTTAAAGAAGCCATGCCTCAAACCCTTAAGATAGCAAGTATTTCAAAGGAAAAAAAAATCATATGATACATTTTATCTCTGCTTTTTAATTATATCGGTTTAAGTATTAAATCTTTGTTGTTACTATTGTCACTTCTGACTTCCCTCCACACCCCCCTCCACCCCGCTAAGAATGATCTTGGTTGTGAGGGGGTGGTTTTTGTTTTTCTTTTTTTAGGAAGCAGCACTGACAAACTAAGTTTTAAGTATGTGGGTAGTAGGTTAAATCTACCCTTAAATGCAAGGCTGTGGCAGTCAGACGGGGGAAAAATCTGGCCTGTTGCGTTTTCACAGCTGGTGACGATACCAACCGAGGAAGAATATATTTGGACTCTTGGCTGAGTTTACAAGACAATTTCCTATGGAAAAAAATGTTTTAATATAAAGTACACTTGATACAGAAACTAGCAAAGAACTGCACACACAAAAAATCCACATGCTGTTTTTACGATCGTGTTTCTGAGCAGAAGAATATTTTGCAATGAACAAGCTTTGACTCCATACAGAGACATTTATTTAACTCTCTTGTACTTGTGTCATTCACAGGCAAATACAGAGGAGGCTACCAGAACAAATAGACACTGTTTGCCACCAAGGGTTTCTATGTGGCAGTTAAAAAGGCAAATAGAAAGTGCAAAATAAGGCCCGTGTGACCAGACTGGGTCCATCTGTACTCTCCAAGCAAGGATCCTATCTCATCAGAAGCCAAGCCTATATACATATTTTAAAGAGACATTTTACCATTAGCTTTTTGACAAACAGCTGTGTGGTGGATTTCATACAGTTAGGAGACCTTCGATTCATTTCCTTGGAAGACAATAGTCTTATTTTGTAGCATCTCTATCTGTCTTTATGCTAATCAGAAAATAAGTTACATAAAGAGCCTACACAGTTACCTTCGAGGCTCAAATTTCTACTTTGCATCTCTGCTTTTAGCATCTAAAAGTCTCACTGAAAATGGTGGGAGATTAGATGCTAAATAAAAGTTAAGAACCTAAATACTAGCTTTTTTTTTTTTTCCTTCTGCTCCTACTGCCATTTTGACAGAGTTACAAATTCCTGAATGATGACCACCTGCATGACACTTCAGTCATCAGCACTGATATGTTACACGTATTTTTAGCAACCAGAGACTTTCACACATTTCTGAGACCAGCACAGAAAGCTTGCACTGATACCCTGCCTCTCATCCACCGCTCTTGACTGTGTGATATAGCTGGGAGGAAGTGTACCTCATAGAGTTAAACTTATATAAATATATATATATATGTGTATGTGTATGTATATGTGTATATATATATACACATATATACACACACACTTTTTTTTTTATATATATATAAGTTATATAAGATACATGTGTATATATATTTTATTCAGGTGAATGACCCCCAACAACCCTCATCTAGTTTCTGGAAGTTACTAAAGCAGAGATGCCAGATAAAATTCAGCTTTCCACAGGCTTTCAACACGCAAACTGAAGGCATTTGCCAGTGGACCTGGGAGAGCTCCTGCCACAGAGTAATGCCGGGACGCTGGGAGACAACAGACCACTTTATACTCTGCTACAGACTCATATAAGAAACCAAACATAAGCAGATTTTCCTGCAGGCTCTTAGGATCTCCTTAAAAAGATACTAGATTTTTAGAAACAATTTTAAAACTATTTATTTTTTTTAAACAAGATTTATCTTTTAAACAAGATTTATCCTGAGGCAAGTAGGCTTTCCATTTTAGATTTTTCTACTAAGAGAGACAATTTCTGTTAAATTAACAACCATAATGTAACAGCCACAGAATTAGGTTATATAGTTAAATCTCTATGTTTGCCCCTATTTGATATATTGGAATAGAAATATACTCAGCTGTCTTTGAAGGCTCACACATTTCCTCTCTGCTATCGTTAAATACATATGTGTGTCCAGTTGCCTTAGAACGGGAGATGGATTTAGGACTGCAATGGATGGATGCATCCATTGCAGTCCATGGAGCTTCCCAGGATTTCAGTGGGCAAGGTCAGAAGAAGATGGCCTTAGGGGAGAGCAAATCACCACCAGGAGAAGTGTCACGGCAAGGGAGTCCTTCCCTCCCACTGTGGAGGAAAAAGCTTCATGATGCATGTAGCTCAGATGAGAAAACCTGAAGTTGCTGTATGAAATAATAGATTCAAAAGATTTGCAATGAGCTAAACTTGGAAGTTGTTTAGATCAGATGAGCAGTCAAAGTAGTCAGTGGAAAAGAGAACCTCTGTCTCCTGGTAACCAGGTGGCACCAAGGCGGAAGAAAGAATTGGGCAAATCATGGAGTCATGGAAGGAACCTGAGCTGCTTTACCAGGAACCTAAATGTTGTGGAGGTGGTGGTGGAAAAGAGAAACAACATAGCTCTTAACACAGGGGTCCGCACGGAAAACGTTATGGAGAGCATGCTGCAGGAAAGACCCAGACAGCAGTCAGGCAAGAGACACGTGCTGAGCCCCAGCAGAAAGCAAGCATCCACACTGAAACATGCCTATAAACATTTCAGCATCTGCATTTGTTGATGATGAGTAAGGGGAAGTTGCCCGATACTTGCATTCTTCAGAAATGACTCAAGCCAAGCAGTTCATTACAAGCTGTGTCTGAGCTGTAGCCAGTCAGCACAGAGAAACACGAGCCTGCCACCACGTCCAACCCTCTCACAGCAGAGTCTCACAAGGGAGTATTTCCCACAGCCTTTTCCCCTTGTCAAACTCAAAAACAACACTGATTAATCAATACGAACATACTGCACAACTGCAGATTCTCTTTAACAGCCTACTAAATTAACCAGAAACATTAGTTGCAGTGTCATGTAGACCTCTGCATCCACACAAGACATCAGCATCACTTTGGGGAGGCAGCAATGGTCAATGCTAGAAGCACCTCCCTGACCAGGGCTCCACTGTCACAGGCAACTCTGCTTCTGCTAAGTCTATGGACGTCTTGACAAAAACCAGCTAATACGGTGCCCTCACCACTCTGGTATTTTGAGGAACTGTCACTTGTTTTTGCCCAGGATATCCACAGTTTGTGGGAATTAAAGCTTTGTGCAGTTGTGGGGCTACCTTGTATGATATGCCCATAGCTTGCACCTATAGTTTCCCAATGCAATCACACACACATACTCACACCACCATCCTGTGGAGAAGTGGCGATAGCCAGGTGGTCAGAGCATACCGAGCGTCTGTTTTTATCTGATCTTTATTCTCTCCATATCTCTAATCACCACTGAGCCTGACATCAGTGCCTGCCCGTGCAGACACTCTGCTTTGCAGCCGTCAGTTGAACAAAATGTCAGCAGGTGACAACTCATGCTTCGTTGGTGCCGTTCTATAATTTAGCAGCAGTATATACAAATTAGATCTGCCTCCACTGCCTTTTTTTAAGAGAGGCAATATTATTTTGATGCTTCTTTTTTTTTTTTTCCTAGCAGCCTTCTTGCTAATGGGAAGGGTAAGTAGCTGTTACTGGGCTAAACCTATACTTGAAAGGAAGAAACTGCTCACTCTTGTGATAATTCATTTGCAGAAGCTACCATGACAAATATAAAACATACACCAAATAGATTCAATATGATTAAACACTTTGCTATGGTATCTCCTAGTAAGAAGATCTCAGGAGAGTGAGAACACCAGCCTAGGAGAAGCAGCCCAGATAAATTTATGACTAGTTTGTTCCATACAGATGTACCTCTACTTTGCTGTTTTTTCCTGTCACTAGTTCCATCACTTTTATGTAAATTGGCCTATGCTGTTTGACCTGACAAACCACACAACTCTTTTTTTGTGAGGTCGGTACTGAGGTCAGTGGCTTTTCAATAGCAATTTTCAATTACTAAGTGAACTACCATCATATTTCTTAAGAAACACAGAATTCGTCATCACAGTACCTTGAAACAAAACTTCATTTTGTATCAGGAATTCTTCTGGAATTAGTAAGTGGGCTAGAGAACACTCTGTTTTGCTCACCTTAACAGTATGAATTGTTTTTTTCTGGGTGTCCTCCCAACACTGGAAATTGCAATTCTGGTAGCAAGTGAGAGCAAGCACAGCTTTACAGAGTATTTAAATATTACCTCTTGGGACTTTGCTTCATGGCATTTTAATACCATCTCAGGGAGATGGGGAAAGAAAATACTCACCTAGGGAAGAACGGGTTTTTTGAGTCAGTCTCAGTATGTGTTGCTCTCTCATAAAGGAGAAAATGGATTTTTTTGCACCTTGTTACTTAGGGGAGATCTGCATTTACTGAAACTGACTCAAGTTTTTACATCCACCTACTAAGACCTAAACTTCTTCCACTGCTTAAGCATATGCTAATCCATGTCATCAGCCCCAAGGACGAGATACAGATCCAACATTTGATCACATCACTGTACGGAAACAGTAACAATAGCCTTAGAAGAGATAATGAACAATTTAATCTCCAAAATATTTTGGCAGCAAGTGTACACTT
>JAVCKT010036888.1:5739-25389 GCA_032273925.1 Rhynchotus rufescens | reverse complement strand
GTTGTCTAGCAAGAATAATTCTATTGAAAACTTCTAAATTATTTCTTTTTAAGATCTAAAAATAATTCCACAAGAGTGGAGTTTTTTAATTTTAAATTAAAATCTACAGCATTACTAAGCATCACAGAGCTTTAAAGTGATCCCTATTTACTATCTGACTGTACAATTTTTAAACAACACAATCTTCATGTCTGTTAGATTACAGGTTTTTAGGAATATTTTCAGCATTACTCCTGAACATATGCAATACACTGAGATATAGATCTACAGCATCTTACATTTCATACTTCTTGACATTCACTGAACCGTTCATTTGCACATGATTTGTAATTGCATGAAGTTGTGAAGCAGTGACAAGGACAAGCCATGCTGTCCGGAGGAATGTGTGGTTTCGCCACAGATCACTTGCTTGACTTGAAAGAAGAAAAGGAGAAGGAAGCAGCACATATTTCACATATATCATAACTTGCTGACCAAGATATATATTCACTAGCCTGATGGAAAGACATTTCCATCTTGAAATCAAGACCATAGCCAAATATGCAAATATACGGGTGATCTTTCTTGAGACTGGTTCGTATCCAAACACAATCACCAGTGTCACCACCTATTTAATGCTTAGTCTATCACCATCATCCTTGCAGAAGTCTGTTTTTATTTTCCTCCGGCTTATGACTAGACTGTAATCAGCCTTAACCAGTCAATCACTTCTAACTTGTCTGGGAACTTTTTCAATGATCCTGGAGGACATATGAAGAAGCTACCATCCTTGACTTTTCGGACTGTGCCTATCTCTGTCAAAGCTAGCAGTCTTCAGAAAACTATCAAACTACAGTTTAGCAGAGTTACTGCCTCTGAAACTGCAGCACTGTAACTCTGAGGAGTGACCTATATTATGCCCTGGAGAGGACACTGCAGTTACACCTACTCCAACCACCTGGCCATGAGACAAAATCCTCCCATCCCCACTGCAGAAGCGGGAAGATGAGGCCCAGAAGGCCTCATCCAAAGAGGACATGTTAAGGAATGGTAGCCTGAAAAGTAAGTGAGGACATAAAATATATAGATACATAAATATATAGATACATAAATATGTATCTCCTGACTCTGACTGGTAAGTGACAGGGTCTTGGCCTCACCCAAGAAGAAAAACATTTGGACATCTCAAGTGAAAAAAAACTTTCTCATATTCTGCACTGTCAAATTTCTACATTCCTCAAATTGCTGCTGTGAAGGGGAAGAAAATTTTTGAGGTAAAATCCATTTTATTTATGTCTTACAGGAGAGTAAGTAATACAGAAACTCCAATTCTTCACTATTGTGTTGCCTTGCTACATATTTGCTTTATGAGTGGATGGGCAATTGATTTTCCAAGATTACAAATTTTTCTAGAGCCAATGAAAAACTGAGCTACTGCAAGCTGAACTTTCCCTTATGTATTGTTGAACTTGCTGAGCTTGGAAACAATTTGTTTGCAATCACCAGCAGGAACCATTCCACTAGCAGTTAAAATTATTTGTATCCATTGTTTTTGTGGGAAAGGCAAATTTTGATTAGTGTGCTGTGTCTGGGAATATAGTCAATCAGCTAAGGGCATTTTTTATAATGGAATATGGTTTGACTTTACTCACTAGGCAGCAGTTTGTTGTTTATAAGTGAGAGAGACCCAAGGCCCCAGACTGTTTTGACCTTTGGAGGAGTTCCAGGGTTCCTGCTTCCTCTGGTGTTTCCAGTAAGATAACTTATTTTAAACATCAGGGATCATTTGCTGTTAGGTGCAAAGATTATTTTCAGCTAAAAAGTGGAGATTCTTAGGTTAAATAAAGTCTGTTCCTAGGCAAGGAACCTCAGCTGGAGGGTGTCCAACATTCTGGAAATAATGTTTTGGCTCCTGGCACTAGACTGATTTTAAGCTAAGTAAGATGGACAGACAAAGCCTCCTCTCACTTAATGTCCTTGTCTTAAATCTGCCTGGGTTATTCAGAGATTTAAAGGCCTTTATATGAAATTCTGGTTGGGAGTATGTCAGCTCCATTTGGCTAAACAGAGAGTTTTTTACTTCTTTCCTTTTTCAATTCAAATAAAGAGGCCAGTTACCCAGTCTATCATTTTAATTAGGTAGAGGAAGCCCATCTTTCCACTTGTATTTCAGGAATACTTACAGACTGACCATTTCAAAGGAAAAAGTGCAATAAAAGAATCTTCCTAACAGCTTGATACAAAGCTTTGAGAGATGTGGGCTGGGTTGCAAGGATCATTTTTGAAGTGCATAGTCATTCTCTATCACTATCTTACCATGAAAGTATCCTCAGGAATACATGTCAAATTCAGGTCTTGCTTGTCCTTCACACAGCCTGATCATTTCCTATCTTTTCCAGCACTGAGCAAAGAGCTTGTTATGTGCGTGTGTTCCTTCACCTCCTCAAAGATAAATGTCTGACACACATTGCTCTCAAACCTCACTTGCTCTTACTTGGATACTTGGTTTCACAATTTGAATTTTCCTTTCATTTCTTTAAATTTTATATACCAAAAGAATATACTGTTAAGAGAATGTTTTCTTCATTTCTTTCCTCAAATCAACCATAAGATTAATTGCTATCCTATCACTATATTTCTATTTATTTGAGATAGACTAATACAATATAAAGTCCTTGGACGTTAATATTTGTTTAATTAATTGCACTCAAACTAACAGACCTACATCTTGGCTACTAGATCCTTCAGACCTGTGAAAAATAAAACTACTAAACACTGGAGGAAAAAAGTATGATTTCTATAGTTCAGTTTAAATGGCTCTGCATCTGAAGTAGTAAATGCAAAATATTACAGCTTTAGCTCCTAGCTCACTGGAAAATATGATCCTAAATCCATTTTAGAATCTGGTGTTTGTTTCGTTTTTTAATCTTCTGTGTTTCATGTTTGTTTGTCAGATATCAATATCAGCATTAATTGTTGATAAGAGATTGGCGTGAGCACAGGACTGTACCTCTGCTGAAGTCACTTTTTTTTGTTGACATGCAACAGCTAAGGCATATGGCTCTTAAGACCCCAAATCCTTCCACTCATTTTGAAAGCATGTATCCTTTATTCCTGTCATTTACCCTTGTGCAATTCATCATACCACAGGCAAAAAGGTCTTTGCCTTCAAGAGATGTCAGTACTTTCCGAATACTTTCTAGTTATTCTCTTAAAAGGTTTCAGGGGAAAGGAAGCAAAAAAGTACATTTATATACTGCACCTTGCTTTTTTTTCCACCAAAAATCCATATATTTTGCCTACACTAAAAGAATGCCCACAAGAGGAACAGGAACTTTGCATTTAATAATATAGTTGGAGAGGTCAAAATTATCCATAAAAGACTCAGTTTTATATAGCATTATGTGATTTTTCTGTAAAATATATTTATCTTCTAAGACTGACTAAACACAGTGATTTTGTTGCTGAAGAAGTGGTAACTTTGCGGTTGTGGGATCCAGTTTCTTTAGCAGACCATGCACTTCAGAGTATTTATGCTAATGTTCCTTTGCAATACTTTGTAGGATGCCTGTACTCAGTGCAGAGGCAGGTAGGGATGGGGAATGCCTGAGTCAGGACTTGAAGCAGAAACAGCCCCACAAGGATTTATTCTGCTAATTAACCTGACCCACAAAAAAAAAAAAAAAAGGGCAAAAAAGCTTTGCCTGTTCAGCTGCGTGATTGCTGCTAATTAGCACATCCACTGTGCTGTGTACTAAAATGCCTTGTTTTCTTCTAGATTTGAAATCATTTTATTTTCTAGATGTGTTATCTCACAGTAAAAGATAAATTAAAGATCTCAGTGCTTCACTGTGCAACAGTCTGATAAGATGAATATTTAGCTGATATGATCAACATGCTCATGGAAGGCCATTTTTGCCGGTGCCTCGATAAAGACATTAAATGCTCTTGAATCATTAATTACAAAAACAGTTATCAACCATTCAAAAAATGTCATTTCTAATACGAAGTGCTTTATGAGATGTTCATGAAATATTGTTATGAAATAGCAACATTTGAAACATTTTATCTCTGTTCAACCGGAACAGAGATAAATTTTGTTTTATTTGAGATTGTTATTGTTTTTCTGTTCAGGATTGTTTTTTCCGTTCAACTGGAAATGCCATGCTAGGGAATCCCCCAAATCCCAGAAGGTCAATTCCTACTTACACAAGTCTCCTATGGCTCTTCCCTCATAAGACTCCTGCAGGTCAGCGTATGCTGGTAAAGCCAGATGGTGTCTATGTGACCAGAACCAAATTTTCATTAATTCAGAGCAGCCCCTGGTTGCTGTAATTTACACTGAAGCAAATGCAGAGGAAGGGTTAGGATCATGGAGCTGGAAGGAGCTTCCAAAGCTGCTCTTCTAGCCAGCTGCACCCAGTACCAGCCAGATTCTTCAGGCAAGCACTGAAGTGCACAGGACACTTTTCTAAGCAAAATAAAACACAGCCCTACCTTTTTTTTTATTCTCAATTCAGGTTATTATAGTTTACCGTTTATTACCTTTGCTATGCTTACTGAGTTGTTCCAGTTGCTCTCTTAAGAGAGCCATCTACTGACTGCAGGGCAAGAGGAAAGAAAACCTCCTAGAAGAAAGTATTAAGTATTATGAACGAAAGATCATAGGACCTCATCTCTAAGTCATAAGTGACAACCCAGCACACTTGTAACGTAACCAAGAAAAACAGACTTCCAAAGAAGAACTGTTTTTGCTTGTCAGCTGTAATAGATGTACCTATTATGCTGACCAAGGGACTCTGGTAATCCTAATCAGCTGAAGTAATTCATGGAATAACAATAGAAAGGAATTTAGCCAAAATTAGTCAATTTGCTTTAGACATTAATTGAAATTAATTAAAAAAATCATCAGTACTAATTCTTATCTTAGATCATAGAAAGTTTAATAATGTTTAAGAAAGTTTAATTGACAGGAAACATTAAAAATGAAATTATCTATCCTGTGTTATAATTATCCTAATTGTATAGCAGTTTCTTGAAAGTACAGTATATTTGTGTCAACATATATTACTATCTCTGATATCTATTGGCAAATATATTGCATGTATAAGATGCACATAAGAACACAGCATACAAATGATAATATCAGAAAACAGATATAATTGAATTTGCAAGTTTCTTTGTGATACATGTGACTCCTTTATTACCTAAACATTCACCACTGTGGTTTGGTTACGTATCAGCCACAAGATTTGCCTAGCAGGTTAGAAAGAAAAAGTATTAAAATACCGCTGTGTCCGACCACAGCAGTACAATGCGTAGATAAATGTTTAAAGCTTTTGCTTAATTGCCAGTATACTTTTGGTGAAGCTAAAAGAGGCTCAACATTGCTGAAAATAGCTGTCTGAATGAACTTTAGTTATTAATGAATTACACAAAGACTTTTCTCCTTCCTTCCCATTTTGAAGGCCACAAAATGAGTGTGGTATTTAAACCTGATTTAAATAGGTGTGCTAATTTTAGTGTTGGTCGACAAAATAATATTCTCAGTACAAAGAAACTGCAGCATGGCTTCCAGCCCAGAATACAGATAGGAACAGGAACCCAGTGTCCCCAAAAGGCCATACACAATAAATGAAAACTGGAGCCACCTCATCTCCATGCTAGAAAGGTTAAAGACACCTCATTCATGCCTCTACTGCCCCTTTATTTTGATGTGTAGCCATGTCCTTGACATAAATAAGTTTTCTGTAAAAAGGAGTAAAAAGCATTGCTACACAAGATTTTCCATAGGCCTCAGTACCTCTCAAAACTAGTAGATAAGCCACTGGGATATGTTTGATGGCAGAGTAATGGAAAGTCCTAGGCAGTCTGCCCTGTGGATAGTCAGCTAAGGACCATGAATTTTCATGAAGCTGGGCACAAACCATCTCAAGGCAGGAATTACAAAAGTGTGCAGTAGAACTTTGACCAAGATGTGCTAACATCAAATCAGATAACATCCTGAATAAGGATCCCTTAGGCCATATAAAGACAAACTTGTACTTGTTTTAATGACAATTTTGAAAATATTTATTTTAATAAATATTTTTGTATAAAGGCTTTTCCTATACTGGACCTTGCATGCACTTTAGGAAAGATAGATAAAATAGAAATATAATCTAGTTCTATATGCTCAGAAAAGACTTCCACAGGATTTATGGGGCTGCTGTATGCATTAACAGTCATAAGAGCATAAAATAACAAGTACCTCAGGAAATTAAAAGAAGATATACCTAGCACAGCGTGAAGAAACATGTGGACTCATCCAGTGACTTTACCATCTGAAAAAAGAGTCATCTAATTGTCAAGAGAGCAATGACTTATATGTCTGCCCAATATTGCTATATGACCTGGCAGGGTTTACTGAAATTCCAATTACCAGAAGTCATTCAAGCACTCTCTAGTTTAATTATATTCCCACTACCTAGTAGATGGTACTGAGCAGTGGGAAATTGAAGGAAACAGATAACCCTACATATGATTCTAATTGCCTAAAACTTGGTAGAAAAATCAAAGAGAAAAAAAAAGAGACTCTTTCCAGATGATTGCCTCTGAACTTCATGAATAAGGATAAATATTAAGCATCTGTCTTGATACACAATAAATGAAAACATAGCTGAAAAATGAACACCTATTAGACATATTAATAACCCCATGGGTTCAAATATTTGTTATCACTACCATATTAGTAGGCATAGGATTTTTCTTCCTTCTCAGTCATTATGGTCTCCTTCCAACATTTTAATGTTTAAGTAAGTGAACCTTTATCTTTCTGTCCCAGAGACTCAGCTAGTTAATGGTTGAATAGCAATTCTAATAAATGTGTTGAATAAAGTAGGTGATGATAATTGTCATTTAGAATCATTCCATAATTCTTTATCCATAAAAGCTTTATCACCATTGTGTAATACTGGAGCTTTAGAACATGTTTGGCAAAGCTCATATTTCCAATCCATTTTTCCCCTGGCCTCAAAGCAAGTGTCTTGTTAAGAAAATTGCTTAAATGTTTTGTTTGGCAGTTAATATGTTCAATCTAAGAGTGACTATCACTGACTCATTACGATAGCACAAATCTGACTAGACAGTGAGATTTTTGAGGTCAATACACCTGGATGAAAGAGGGTAGGATGAGCTTAAATTCATTAGGCACTGAGGATCTGTGGGAAGAAGGAAGAACCTAGCAGGAAGCAGTGGAACTGAACAGCTGGCAAACAGCACCAAAATAAACTTGAAGAATTACTGAAAACCAGACCTTTTGCTAAAGGTACAGCAGCTCTTTAGTCCTGACCTGGTGTCTTCCAGCCTCATGCAGACTTGTGAGTGATATTAGACACAAAGGATCATTAGGTAGATAACAGCCAGGACAGAGATTAAAGACCTCACGAATAAAGCCTCAGGAAGCCTGACAAGTCCTGGGCCAGCTGAGGCCTGATGACACTAGACTTCAAAGTTTTTTTCTTTACTCTACAAGGAGTACCACAGTGCAGTAGAGCTTGAGGACCTAACTCCATAGCCTCAGAGTTTCCTTTATCTTATTTTCTCAGTTTATCGTCAGTAAAACACAACTAGCAAAGCACAGAATTTAAAATTGGGGTCTTATTGCTAAGTTCTTGGATACTTTGCCTGGGAGTCTTAATGAAGCTTTATGCTGTGCTATCATGCGGTTCACTGAAGCTGCCCAAAGACATCAGCACAGAGGCCGCCAAGAGCAATCGGGCTGCTGACTTTGGGTATGACGTTCCCCAAGGCTCAGTCATTGCAATCTGACAGAGCTGCATCTGGTTTCAACTTTTTCAGGTAAAGCAGATAACTTGGGCCTCCTTTCCCCCACTTACTATTGAACTATTGCCCATTTTTTCATTTGTCTCTATGTGGAAAAGAATGGTTATTTCAAATCCTGTCCATTTTGATATCACATGTGGCTGTGCTGTTTTTTCATATGATAGAAATATGTGGAATGTCTTCCTTTCAAGAGAAGTGCCAGCCCTGGACAATAAATTAGATCTTTTTCTGTTTTCTTTTACATCTGCAAGTCCACAGTGGGCATCATATCAGGAAGCAGCAGTACCAGCAATTCTTACTCTTGATTTCTGACAGCAGAGTTATCAGACCTATGCTGAAGCCAGTTATTCTTGGTCTGTGACAGGCTATATATCACCTTGTAAGCAGTGGCAACTGTATTGTTTCAGTCGTCTTCTTAGATCAGCTGGGACTTACAGTGTGCATACAGTGTGCATACAGCATTACTATGAGCGACTTAAAGTCATGTCTTTGGTTCACAGTCAAATGTTGAAATGGAAGACTTATATTATGAAACTAGGTATACAATACCCTCTTTAAATATAATACCAGTTAGACAATATAAAACAAAGAATATATATATATATATATAATGAACAAATACCTCCATTGATTCCAGTTGATCCAGTCTCATGCATAGACTTCACACTAACTTACTAGTACAAGGATTCCTCACTGTGACTATTCATTTGGGGCCTATATAAAACATCTTCAGCATATTTCATATTTTCCTGCTCCCACATGACCTGTGTGATGAGATTCTTGAACTGGACAATGCTCTAAGGTGGAACGGCCTGTATCATTCTTTTTCTAAGCAAATACACTTAAATCCTTCCCAGATCTTTGAATAAATAAGGCTAGAACGGTGATACTTAGTTGCATCCTCCATAGGAGGATGCAAATCTATGCATCCTCCGTAGGTCCCTTGAGACTTCTCTTTTCCACTGCCTCTGACTAGCTTGGCTTGAAATCATATAATTGCATCTAAAAAGAAAAACAGACTAAATTCCTTGGAGGGCTTTCTGTTTTGGTTAATACCCTTTTAGCTATGAGGATAAGTGGTTTATATTTAGCCAATATTGACCTCCTATATGCAAAGACATGAAAATTATTTATGCCAGTGCCTCAGGACCAAAGCCTAGTTCTCTATTTGAATATATTGCCGCTGTTTTTGCAAGTACTCTGATAGATAAACTGTTGTACAGTAGTGCTTCTGGGCATTGTTTTATCTTGCATTTTATGCTACAGCATGAACAACTTGTCTGGTTTTGTCGGTTCTGAGTTTGAACAGTACACAGCTTTGTCCCTCAGGTCTCTTTTCTTTTCCATTTTGTATTCTCTCTCATGTCCAAACTGCAAAACCACTATCTGTCCCTATAAACATCAGACCGAATGAAACAAATGTCTTTGCTTGCCAAATCTAATTATTTCATCAAAAGCAAATTCTGGATCTTTCTGAATATTCTGTCTCAAATCCTGGAAGAAGATCAGAAATTCTTCTTAAATTTTTACATTATTCTTGGACTCTCTCAGTGATCATTCATCTAAAATATATGTATGTTTTTGTTGTTGTTGGTTGTTTGTTCATTTTCCTAGAGTAAAAAGGAAATGAAAAACTAGATTTATCTAGTTTTGCCCATCATCTGTATAACTGCTCAAAGGTCTAGTTATATCAATTTCTAAGTAGAGTGTTAGTGAGGACTGGAATCCCGCATATGATATTGCTCGATCATGGGAAAATTGGTTTGGGAAAACTTTCTTTTAACATCTTAGTCTGCTGTTATGCAACAATTCCTGTGTTCCCTAAAGAAGAATTGAGTTATAAAGAGCCTTTTGTTAGACATAAGTTATTTTCAAATTTTAACTTCCTTAATTTATGACTGCCCCTCAGTTAAAGATCTCTGTGTACCACTTCCAGAATTCATTAAAAAAGTTATAAATGCTGACCTTCATCTACCCTTGCCTCTGGTGGTTCTCATATCTGCCTTCCTGCCCAGGGGCATGGATGCTAATGTTAAAAATGTATTAAAATATGCTTCCACAAAGATTCTAGCTAATTGGCAGGATTTTTCTGAGATCAATAACAAGCGCATTGAGCTGAATGCAGAGTATTTGACCTATGAATGATAAAAAGATCCCAGAAACCAAAATAGACAAGATAAGTTCTTTAAGATGTGATTCCAGAATCCCAGGATATTTTTAACAATTACTAAACTTTCCTTCTGAGAACTTAAAATCACAAGCTTCTTCTCTCTGGTATTTTGTCGTATGCCACCATATTGTTGACTCCAGGATCCTCATATTTTGTTCAAAGATGGTTTTATTTGTTTGTCTGACTTTTCCTGATATGTCCTTCAAGTGACAGAAGCCTCATATATAAAATTAATGAAGCCTAGCTGGAGATGGGGGAAGGAGTAATTTAGGATGTTTTCCCGTGTTCTCTCTTCTTTATTCTGAAAAATTGAAATCTGAAACAAAGTTCTGCACCTTGTTTTGCCTTGTGTTTATACTGCATCTAATGTCAGGTCTGATGTGGATTTCAGTCCTCCACATCAGACATTTGCATGTTATAAATGACAGTAACAATCCACCTCAAAAAAATCAAAGTATATAAAGTGTATATTTGGCAACATCTGTGTATCTGATGGGAGCATCTAGGATAGAATTCAACTAATGTGAAATGTCTAAAGATGCCCAAATGCCTCAGCCTACGCTAGTGGTTTAGGCTGCATTCCTCATCAAAGGATAAAAGCAATCACGTCCAAGTAGTGATTCATCCTATCTATTTTCGGCACTTATTTTAGCAAGTCTCTGGAGATGCTTGTTTTTCCTTGTGCTCAGTTCTGTTAACTTAAAGATTATGAAGGCCATCAGGAGTTGCACTTTTAATTGACATGAAGTAAAATATGTAAAATAAGATTGCTGGCTTAATTCTAGCAGTTTATTAAATATGTTTCCTTGAATAGTATCAGAATGTGTAGTTGCATTACTAGAAGTTTTTGTGTGCCATATTCTTATGAAATAAACCAGAAAATACTAGAAAAAACTAGTTTCTGATCCCATACTTGATACTGATGTTCTCTTTTACATAAAAGCTGAAAAATTTCTTACTTCTCTCTCATCATTTCTTATGACAAGCAAATGACCCTCAAAAGAAACTTTTCCAGCTTGAATTCATGTTTCCCCTTAGTGTTGAGTCACAAAGCAGCACTCTGCAAATTCTTATTGATCCACCTGTTATGCAGGAGCATCTTTCTCATCTTCAGTTTTGCTATTGAGAAGACACATAAATGGAAGTACAAGTGAGACAGCCTGGAAGAAAAATAAAAACAATATACTGAACCACGTGTTTTATTTCTTTGCTGATTGTTGGCTTGTGGAGGGCACGTGGCCAGACAGAGCCACCCGTGAGCCTGCAGGGTAGAACTGTGGGACCTGGCCCAAAGGGTTTGGGGCCGGGAAGGACTGAGTCTGTCTTGAGCCTGACTCACCTGGAAGGAGCAGTCTTGGGATGGGAGAAGGGAAAAGAAATCTTCTTTAATGACCCACAAGGAATGATGCTTAGATTCAAGCAGCCTAGGATGCCCAGGACAATTACCAGGCTAAACTTAAGGGTAAAGCAGGCAGCGGAGACTGGCTTTGAAACTTTTTGATCTGAACCTGTTTTACCAGGAAAACTGAACTTTCTGCCTTTTAAAAAGTGACCTTATAGCACACTTCTACTATGAAAATCTGACTTCAAGAGACTTCAATCAACTGGTGGTTGCAGCACACTCAGTCAAAGGGTAAATTGCCGGCAAATCCACTGCAGTGCTCTGGCTAAGTTGGATTCCCATCACAAACAGTATTTTTTTTTCCTAATTTCCCCATTTATAGTGATCATATCTCCTTTGTAATAACGATATGCCAAAAAAAGGACTTTAGAAAGATATTTGTGTCTGTATATAAGATCTAGCTTATAAATAGTAGTTCAAGATATTTCCAAGATACTTTATTACCTCAGTTATACTGATTAGAACATTTTTAAGTTACCTGTGAAGAAACCAATCAAAATTTTCCCTGAATATTTTCATTGTATGACTAAGATGAGCAAAAGTCTATTTTTGACCAAAAGTCTTCCATAAATACCTATTCCAATGCCTAATGTATTTTTTAAAGTTCCAAAATCCTTAGCAAGGGGTAGTCTTCTTCGTTGTTTTATTCCTCATTTTATAAAATCTAGGTTTGAGGCAAAGTCCTCTTAAATTATGTGCGACTTTGATCTCAGATAACCCTAAAGCTGGTATGGAACACAGTAACTCAAGTCTGCATACATAAAAATAAACTCTGTTGCACTGAGGGCAGAAGTAATTTTTACCTGAGGTTATTAACATGTAGTTTCTGCTTTGGTATAAGCCTGCACTGAGCTAGAATTCAGTTTGCTTTAATTGCTTTTCTCATCTAATTTTATTTCCACTTTTGTAATATGGAAGAGATCCAGTAGGATAAGGTAGACACAAAGGAGATGCCCTTCTTTTTTGTTTGCACTGTTATGCAAAGGTTTAATATATGGAAACTACTGGCTATGCCCAATGTTATCTGAAGGCTGGAAACCATCTTGGAAAATGTTGATTGTGCCAAAAATATCCCAGGTGGAGTTTTTAGCTGAAAACTGCTGGAACAAAATATCCTGACACTTCAAATTACCCGTAGGGAAAAACAAACAAATGAACAAATGCACTTTAGTTTAGTTCTAGGAAGAAAAGTTCATACTGAAGTATGAAGTCACTGACTTTCTAACTCACAGAAAAAGAGGGAGAAATGGACTAAGAAGGTCACCTATTTTATCTCCAGGTTACATCACCTACACCTAACCATTCCTGACAGACTATGCCCAGACAGTTCTTAAAAAGCTCCCATGATGGAAATTAAACTTACTCCTTAAGCAGTTTCCTATATATCAATTTATTACAATAGAATCTAAACAGAAAAGCAAAAAGTTTAATCAGAACCTACATTTTAAGTTCTGAAAACATGCAAGTAGTTTTAAAGCTGTCTGATTATCATCCATGGTAGCATTAGAGGTCATGAGAAGGAAGATGGTGTAAGATGAGTGCACTCAAGGTCAAGGCAGAGCCCAGAGTTGCCTTCTCTTATTTGAAAGGACTCTGAATCAAACATTGAATGAAAATTCAGAACATAATTACAAAATTACTGGAAAATGTACATCATTAAATCCATAACGCATCTGGGAAGCACACATAAATATATTCATTCATAAAGTGCCAAATATCCTAATTCTCTTTCCCTCAGCAGAGTGAGAGCTCACATTTGGTGACAGGGAGTACACTGCAGATAGGCCACAAGTATGAAACAGCTAATAACCCACATTACAACTTACTTTTTTGGTAATACTTTCATGCATCTCTAGCCATAGGAAGAATTAAATAAAGTAATAAAGAGTTTATTTTTGTTTTATCAAGGTCATCCCAGTATCAACCATCTAACAATCATAGTAGGGAGTATTATAGTGAGGCTCAGATGAAGTAGTGAGTTAGGTACTGTAGCACTGGATATAAACTGCTTGACAGAGAGGCTGTAAAATCACTATCTCCTGATGTTTTTAAGCCTCAGCTAAAACAACATCTGCTAGGGCTTCTTTAAGGAATAAATTGAATTTGAAACTGACGTGAATTTGAATTAGAACTAGCTGGATTTGGAATTGGTTTAAAATGGGAGAACAGGCCAAACCCCACAGCTCTGTCCAGGGTTTATCTCCCAGGCCTGTAGCCTACAGGCTACAGCCTGAGCAGGCTGCCCTTTGCTAGCTGATCCAAGAGGCCTTCCAGCTTGTGCTTGTACAAAAAGCTCTACTTCTCTCCTTTCTTCCAGAGCCATGTTTCTAATCCTTGCTTTTGCATTTTCTTGGCAGCTTTTTTGGAAGATCTTTTCTATGTGGTGGTCTGACATTGATTTTTTCCTGCTGGACAACCAGACACAGCTATGAGCAGCTGTGAGTAAATCAAAAATCAGATCAATCTCCTACATTTTCCTTTTTTTCCTTTTTAAATTATATCTCTTAGGCCTAGGAGGAAGGTTTAATCCCTATCTGTGTTTGCGTATTCTAGGGTTTCTGAGCGTTTTCACAGTTTCTTCAGTCACTAGACACGGGACAATTTATTTATTTCCTTATTCGGTCATGTCTTTCAAGAAAGTGTGAGATTGCTGACCTAGCATGTAGCAATATCTGCTTGTGCTGGAGGTGCTGCTCCAATGAGCCAGTCTGGGGAGAGGAGAGAGGAGGAGGGAAGAAGATGTGAGGAAGATATTTACACTATACCAAGACAAATAATATCATAAATATGATGCCACATGATGGCAGCATTCTGCACACACTTTCTGACTGCTCCTGCTCACTAAGAAACTGGAGAAAGTGCTAGAAATTAAACAGGAATTACCTTGTTTGCTTTAAAGAAACCCATTTTTGGGGTTTGCATCTCATTTGTAGAATTTTCATGTCCAACTCTCTCAGAAAGAATGAGCACTTAGCAAAAAATAGATGCCACCTCTTCCAGTTACATTTTGGAGGTGTTAACACATGGAGAAGGGGGTAGTATATTAAATAAATGAGTTGATAAGATGCAGTGAAATAAACTTCATTAGAAGCTCAGCTTCTCATTTTAATTCACAGATTAGTTGTGGTTATCTCCAAATAAATGTGGAATAAAGACTTCCTATTTTATCTACACAGTCTTGTTATGGTAACCCAAAATTATATCATGAATTTTGAGATGTGACATCTGCTGAAAACAACAAGGGTAAAATCTAACAAGGATTGTGAATCCACAGCATTACAAATTTCAGTACAATTGCTCAGAAGACTGCATGTTATTATCTCCAGAAGTAAAATCATAGAGGCATTATCCTGCAGGAAGTTCAGAAGATGTACGAGGCAATACTGTGGAGTGCAAACAGGTCTTCAGACTGTGATAATACCAGCACAGTTGGTGCTTTTGTAATTCATTGCCCTCAGCAGACTAAACAATGAACAGTGGTTTGACAACACTCATTTCAGGGGAAAAAAAGCAATTTTTTTCACAGCATCTTCTTTATCTGGTCATCCCCTTTGGCCCCTTAGAAAGATGCAGTCTGCATTCCCTGTACTCTTTAGGGGCTGTAATTCACGCATTATTGCATGTTTTTGTTCCCTGAAAAGGACTTTCCATGAAGTGCAAGTCACATTACAATGCATAATATCTAAGCTTATTACAAATCGTATGGACTATTTGCAGGAGCATTTCTGCTTTGGATGTGGTAAAAATGGAAAAAGTAGTGTAGTTTGGAAAAAAAAAATTAAAGAAAAAATCCATGTGTGTACTTTTGACCCTGAGAGATACGTAAAAGCTGGAGGCATGCTGATTGAATTGTAATAAGATTCAAAGTGTGGTTCCAGCTCACTGAAACTCTATTTAGTATTCGAAAAGCTTAAGACTTCTAGAATACGTAAGATGTATGTTATAACGACCTCTGTTCAAATGAAATGTAATAGATTTGTGCTTTCCTGCTTACAATAGTTACAAATGTATTTGGATTGATGCCAGTAGCTTATCCTTAAACCAGTTATTGCTACACAGAGCACATTTTACAAAGTCCAAAACATTCTTTGTTTGCCCTGGTATTATAATTGACGTTATTTATAATTTGTCAGCAAAGGCAGATGAAATGGAAGCAGAGAGTTTTATTCACTGCATTACCAGTCTAGAGCTAATGGCTAGTCCACTGCTTCTCTTTAATACAGATGCATTTATCACTTTATTACTTGCCAGTAGGTTGCCTCAACACATTAATAAAATGCAACTATACTGCTTAAATTCTAACAGAGTAAGAGAGGAAGAAATCAGGAAATGGGCACTACAGTCAGTTTCAACAAACCAGACAGGAATCTGTCTGAAAGTGGCTTATTATAAAAGTTACTTGCATAAAAGTCACCACCTCAATGCACAGGTGGTCTTAAACACATTTTGTATGGAATCCTCTAGAAAAAAGAATTTTATGAAATGTATAAACTAACTTATTATCTACTTCAATACATAATCTGTTTCCTGATCCAAATGTAACCTGGGGATGAGCTGGATGATACCTTATCTACCTGTAAATAAGGTAGATAAGGTAGTCAGCGTCAGTGAGAATCACCTAGATCATACAAGCCTTGTATCTGCTTCAGCATTTCACAGCAACAAAATATTAGCTGAAGTTTTCTGCCAGTGGCAGAAACTTCAGAACTTGTTGTGATGGTTGTTTGCTTTTGTTGAATTTTCTCTGAAGAAGGTAACCAAGTGAATTGATTAATCCATCACCTCAAGGAAATATTTTACACAAGCAGGTGGGTTAGTACCCCCCTGACCATGTGCAGGAGGCCATTGTCAAACAACCAGCAACTTTGAGACACATTTCCTGAACCTCTCATGGATTATGGGTAAAGGAATTATTTAATCCTGTAAACCTCATAATGATATTCTATCTTATTTTAAAGTCATGCACTCTTGACATATGGGTTTTGAGCACAGAGTGTCTTTGTTTGCGTATGATGATATATATTAATAACCTACTGAGAAGATTTCTGGAAATAGGATGAGGGCCAGTAGTATGATTTTTCCACTCAGAGGGAATAAAGATCCCAGTGCAGCTACGCAGAAAAGATGAGGAGGCACAAAAATACAACCATTTGTTTTAGTCCTATGCAATGTCTGCAGGATTAACGGACTTGATGCTGCTACTACATTGCTTACTTGATGCTTACTCCTGCAGTGCTAGTGGTTACAATGAGTATTCTCCAAGATGAGGGACCTTAAATCTGGTCATTTCTTGCCTGTGTGTTTAAGAGGGGATTTACTTCAAAGCAGAATGCTGCATCAGTCAGGGGACTTGCATCCGCTGCACGGCACTTCAAAGTCCAAAGAGTGGAAATACATCCACACTGCTGCCTTGTTAGCTTGGGCATTCACAGAGGAGAAGGCCACTCTGTATCATGACCTAAAATTCAAGGCATTCTTTAATCTGTATGCTTTTTTTTCAGACTATAACATTATTTGTGTTGCCATGTCTTTAAGCGGTATGAATCTTTTCTTTCATCTGTGCATTTAATTTCAATTAATTAGGAGTAGCGCTAATGCTAGCTGGATTATGCATGGATTAAAAACATAGTACAACCTCCAGTAAGAAGGCTTGGTGGCTTTCAGTTCCACATTGCACCACCTAATGAGTGAGGAATCCCTCCCTGATGTACAGCATCTGACCAGCACAGGGTCATACACATGAGGCTAAAGCACCCAGTGGGATTTAATAGGAATGATTTAGACTTAAAATTTTATTAGTTTTGTACTAATTAGATAAGTTAGAGGTTTTGTACTGATTAGATAAGTACAACTTTCAATTTAGTGACAAAAGATCAATTCATTCCCAGAAATGAAGGCAAAAGCTTAATGCATCTACTTAACAAAAAAAAGATAAACAGAAGATAAGTGCTCAGTGAGCAAAAAAAGTAACATTTTCTTACGTGTGTAACTGTTCTAGGAGAATTTTGCTCTTTAATGATTCCAGCCTATTTCTATTTCTAGTTTTGCAAGTATTGCTCTTTGGGAGTCTTATAACATTTGATACTTTACACTGGTGTGCGTTGTCCCAGATGTGTCTTATTTTATGTGCTAAAATATATTTGCAGTGTTGCATTTTTTTTCTGCTGACTCTTAGTACAATATCAAAGGCAGGTGCATGCAGAAGTTAGATAAGAAAGTTGTTAACTATCCTGTAACTTTTTTTATCATTAATAATTTTTTTTTCTATCTGTAGAAATATTTTCAATTCTTTTCCCAGAACAGAGGGCTGAAATACGCAAAGGTTTAAAGTCTCCAACTAAGAAACATTTCATTGGAGTTGTTTTAATAAAATCTCATGAAGTCATTTGTTCAGAAACATCTAATTATTTTGCTTGGGATGAAATGGATATCCAGAAAAAGGCTGCTTGGATAGTTGATCTGAGATTTGTATTACATTCTGCAAGATGTCACATGCTCTCTAGACCTTTATACTAATGTCCCTCACTGTAGGAGAGAGAGGAGGAGGATATATGCCCTGTAAATTGCTATTGAAAGATGGAAGTAATTACTAAGCCAGACCTAGTCCTCAACACTGTTACTATTTTAGTTCAGCTTCTTTCTTAAGCCACATCATCTGATATGTAAAATTTGTGGCTTTAGCCCCAATCTCTTTAAGTGCTTGCACTGAAATCATTCATCTTTCAGAGTACTTCCTGGGTAAGCACATCTGGCTATTAACTTGTTACATTTGTGTCCTATTTTAGGTGTACAAAATCTGAGTGTGGCTAAATCAGATGTCACTGAAATATCTTTAGTCAAGCTGAAGATCAGCAAACCTGCTCAGGTCTGTCATCATAGACTATCTAAAAGTATAAATTTAAAATATATTGACACCAAACAAAAAACACCAAACCTGAAAGACAAAATGCATATTTTTGATCTAGCCTTTTGAGCATCATTCTCCCACAAATTTCCTGCTCATTAAAAAAGCTTTATCTTTGTAAAAGCGAGAAGAAGGAAGGAAGGAAGGAAGGAAGGAAGGAAGGAAGGAAGGAAGGAAGGAAGGAAGGAAGGAAGGAAGGAAGGAAGGAAAGAAGGATCTTTAGTTATAGAAATATTTGGAGTAACTTCCCCTTCTTCACCTTGCCTCTCCCACGCACATATGCTTGGCTCAGGTTCATCTTAATTCTCTTATATGATAAATGCCTAAAGCTTCTCAAGGCCACTGGAAAGGAGAGAGGTAATAAACACAATAGAGGAGAGAGGAGGTCATGGGGAATTAGAACAATGTCACCAAGTGGTTTCTGTCACTGCTGAATGTGATTCTGAGAATGAGTCCACAAGACTGCTCATCTTTTCCCATTGTATATCTCAAGTTTAAGATTAGATTCACAGTAAAAGACTAATAAACAGAAGGACACACACACACAAATCTGGTAAATGCAACAAATAATGTGGCACAGAAAATCTCATGATCACATTGATCTGTCTTTATACTGATTTGTGTAGTAAGACTTCTACTTATACAACGATTGTGTCCCTTTTTAACTATCCGCCTATAACATTATGTAAACCATCTGCTTGCAGGCATTTCCAAATCGCTTGCTTTAGACCCACCTGTGCCTGGAGGTGGGAGCTCCTTCCAGATCTGGGCACTTTGTCACCTGGCTTGGCTCACCTACCGAACAGTGCTGAAGTCACAGAAAAGACAGATTCTACTGTAACCACCAATTTGTCCAGCTCTGTGCTACTAAATCAGCTATTGAATCAAGGGATATAGGTGAACAATAAAACTCATCTTGTCTGAGGTAGGTACAGGAGTAAATTACATCTGAAAAAAAGAAGGGAAGCCAAGAATATCAAGGTCAAAGAGAGATGTCTATGGAGATAGTGAACTTGAGAAAATATTTAGAAATAATAGGAAAATGCATAGGAGATGAAATACTGCATAATTAAAGTATGAAAAAGCATTTTTTCAATGCTTATAAGTTTCAGAATCCATTAAGTAGCCTATCTGATTTAGCTCTAGCTAAACAGTCATAAATATTAAGAACATTTATACGGCCACTTTAATCACTGAAACCAAATTCTGTTCTCAGATTGCACTAAGAGATTTAGGCTGTTATCTTTATTCCTGAAAAGAAGCATATATTTCTACAGACAAAAGTTACTTGCAGCAGAAATAAAACCTTATTCCTCTGTTAACTAATTAATAGGCAATTTTACTGCATTTTTGTTTATAGACAAGGAATTT
>JAVCKT010036885.1:0-16632 GCA_032273925.1 Rhynchotus rufescens | reverse complement strand
CTAACCTGCTAGACAACAAAAGTTGGCTTTTCTATCTGCAAAGGACTGTATTGCTGGCCATATTCTCATATTCTTATTTACATACATTTCAATTCATAGGCATATTTACCTTTCATATGCCCATGAACAGGAAGTAAAACCCTTTAAGAAAAGCCCTTTTTCTATAGCAAAATATTTTAAATATTAAAAAGTGCTTCTTAAGAAAACATGTTTGGGGCAAATACTGTTACAAATATGCCTGGGTTATTTCCTTGCCTATTTTGTGAGATTATTTTGTTATTGTTCTTTCTTTTTATCAACATGATGGTTGTGGTGGCTGTGACAGAAGGATTCTTATGGTTAATATTTTACTCTGACAAAGCTAGGATCAAGCTCTCATTTTTAATTTCAGCCAGGCTGCTGCTTATTCTACATAGCAATTTCCTCCACAACCTTTCTTTACATGAGTCCTCAAGGTAAATTTGTATCCTCACAGCTTTTAATTTGACATTGTGACTTGGAACAAGAGCTCCAGAGGAGGGCAAGATGGGTTGTCTGGCCTTTATTTGCTGTCTACACTTTTTGGCCTGTGAATCCCTCAACTCTTTTAGTCTTGACATCAGCTTGATTGGACACCTGTAACCTTTCTGCACCTCCTCATCCCTTCAAAGAAAACTCAGAAGAAGCTAAAGGTATGGAAAGACAGTGGGGAAATTCTGAAGGGCACAAGCATATGGCCAAGTTTTCCCTGCCTTTTCATGAAACTGACTGATAATTCTAAATTTAAAATACTTTTTCTATGAAATGACACTCCAAATTATGATTTTGGAAACATATTTTTCAGAGCCAGCTTGTAAATATATTTGGTGGAAAACTTTTCTTTGCAAAGGGTTCAACTGAAAAATTAAAACATTTCACAGAAACATGTATTGCTTCCATTTTCATTTCAGATATATTATATTCCATTCAATTATGTAAAAGTCAAAATGATAATGATTTTAACCAAACAGGCCATTTAGGTTTTCTGAAAAGCATTGAAATTAAATATTTACAGAAGACTTTTTTTCAAGAAATATTTGGAAGTTTTGACTTTAGAAAGTTGTTTTAAAAGGTTTTTTTTTCCTTGATCAGAATGAGAAAATTTCTGTTTTTTTTTTTTTTGTAATAATAATTTCACTTTCTCCAGCTAAATTACAGAATACTATTCTGCTGCTTTCAGGCTGTAAGAAGTATTAATTGAATGTGATGCTCTTCTTCACCTCTTGACCTATGATTTTGCATTGCCAAACAGCATTTTTTCCCTAGAGTTGCATTTTAATTCAAGATTAAATGATTCTTTCTATGTAGTGATATGGAAATATTTGTATTCTATTAATAATAATAATATTGATATGCAAAAATGCAGAGCTGTATCATTAAATACATTTCTGCTGCTCCATTAAATATCTCATCTTTACTCAGTCTGAAACTTGTTAGGTCTCTCAAGAATCCCCAATCCTTACTGCTGCTCTTATATTTCACACTGGAAGATTCTGTGTCCTATATCTATATCTAATTTTTTTTATCATTGTATGTGATGTTTAGTACCTCCTTTTTGCTTCTTCCAAATTCTGTAGAGTTGGTAAGCTAAGTAGCATGTTTCAATAACAGTCCCAATAAAAAAGAGAATAAGCTCTAGAAAAGTCTCCTAGCTTAGTTCTTTGGTTATGTGTTCGGATTATACACACAAATTAGTAGGCAGCTTAAAAGCTTTGCTGGCAATTGTTTGGGGTACCCTCTCTAATGTGCTATATTGCCGATGAAGAACAGAGTGATAAATCATGAACTGATTTCCAATATATTTTTTCTGAGCTCTTCGGTCATTTACCAACCTGAAGCAATGCTAACCCTCTAGCCTTCTACATTGTGCTAATCAAGGAAGGGTAACTGTGGGGGTTCTGTCTTGCTGGGAAGGTGTCACCAAAGAAAATGTGACTTGAAAAAAAATGAGATATGATGTTTTCTACAGCCCCAAACAATATGATGGGTGGGACTGGAAATCATTTAGGATCCAATGCAGTGAGGAATGCAGGTCTTGAAAGATTTTGCATGATTTCATAGAACAGTTTTGCATGTTTTAGAGGATGACCAGCATATAAACAATGCTACAAAAAAGTGGTAGCCTGTGACCTTCCTAGTTTATGAAATGCACTCTGTTGGAAGATTAACCAAAGGATTTTGTTTTCTTTCTTGAGTTTTATCTCCCTTATGTGACTGTGCTATTGAAATTGTCTCTGCATATTAAACTCCCTTGCTGCACCATGGTTTAGCAGTAAGAAGGGGAGAGGATCTGAGATGCAGATTGGCTGCTTGCCTTGTGTCTTGCTCTCCTCAGACCTCTAAGGTGCAGCCCAGGAGTGTTTAGGGAGCCTCTGTGGCTTTATCCGTGTGAGAGGCTGTGTTATGTAGATAAACTGATGAGACTTTAAAGAATTGGAGTGTAAAAAAAAGTCATGATTGCTACACTTCAGCTTAGGAGGATGCAGGACACTTTTAAAGTTTTACCCTCTAAAGAGTGCAGAAGCTGGTGTCCTGAAAGCAGACAGAAATCTGTGTTTTAGCTGTTATTCTGAATGTCCTTTGTACGGATATGTAGTACTTGTGGAATAGGTGCTGAGCCCTAGGCAGTCCCCGACTTAAGTGGAAACAGGTTTGAGCTTGTGATATGGAACCGCGTGCAAGGTGAGTTTTTAAGCCAGGGATAAACTCCTAATTTTTCAGTCTATTGGTTTCTCTTCCTTTATTTTTTTTTTTATTTCTCTCTCTTTCTTGATAAGTTTGTCAAGGATAGGCTATCTCTCCCTACCTTTGGCAATTCTTAATTTGTCAAGTCTTCTGATATACGTTAGCCACTAAGAGAAATCACCAGGAGAGCAATGACTTCTGATGATCATGAAGAGAGCACTCACAACTGAATGTCAGGAACACCTCTGCTGCTTTTCTTCCCAGCAAAGATCACTATCATGGGTAAAAAGCAAATGATACTCTGAGACATCAAAGATGTGATCAATACCTTCTTGAAATGAGACAGTGACATTTAACCTGCTAGATGTGCAAGAGTCTTTGTTTCCATTTGAGCTGCTTCAAGTTGCTACATTCATTTCTGTAAAAGAAAGAAAAAAAAATTGAGAAAGAGCCATGACATGATGAAGATTACTTTCTCACTATTCAGCTTGATTCAGTTAAATTCAGGAGAGTGGTTTGATTCTAAATTCTCTCTTAATAATAACTCTTATATGAATGTCCAGTCTACACCTTTTTTTTTTCCTTTCACAGTAGACCAGTGAAGTGCATGATGGTGGCCTTTCTTTTCCTTGTTTCATGCATGAAAGCATGATTTTCTTAGCAACCAGGTCTGGTAACTCAGCCTGGCACTTTTTTCATTATTTCAGTACTTACTTTTTCACCACCAGTACGGATTGTCTGACAACATATTTTGGTGATTTGTCATACTGACTGTTTTTCATGTTGCTCAGCTGGCTAGGAATTTATTGATTTGTTTGTCAAAACAACAGGGCAGAAAAACATTTTGAGCAGTATTTTGGGCAATTTCTGTCTGAAAAGCTGCACAATCTGGCAAGAGAAATCGTAAGACCTTAAATGACTTCTAATTTTATTATCAGATTATATCCCAAACTGAAGGAGTACCCCTTCCATTACATCATAAGAAGAGTAGGAATTCTTTAGTGTCTATAAGTAACTGACATTATTAATAAAGATGTGCAGTCTCTGACTTTACTGTGAGTCACTTAGCCTGGGCATGAAAGGACAGCCATGTAGGAAAAATGAGATTGTAGAGGTGGGCATCAGTAGATCAGTAGGAATGCTGCTTATATTCCTATAAAAATAGGATTCCTAATGATATTGAGCAGAGAGAGAAGAAGTAAGGAGAGGAGGAAAGTATATATGGGAGAGACCATTAAGATAAACAAGCTTGAGGGAAATTGCATTTGTTGATTTATGAAGGAGACTATTTTCATTGAATGAAAATAATATATTTGGGGGGTGGGTTAGAAGACTGGGATTGTGAAATTGAGGATTAATCAACAGTTATCTCTTTTTATTAATGTTATGTTTTTGTAAGCATACATAGAGATTTCTTTCTTACAGTAGGCATGGTATGTTACTAGGGAAATGATTAAAAAAGGATTCCCTGTATAGAGAAAACTCCTTCCAAACACAAGGTTTTCTTGGCAGGGCAAAAGACTCAACAGGTGCTGTATGTCTGCCTATTTTGAAAAATTTGGAAGGGCATGGTAAACAGAGGAAGAAACATTCAGAAATCCAAGATGCCCTTGAGGAAAATAGGACTTCTAAGGCTTAGAAGATAAAGCAGCAAGCTCTGAGACTCGTGGGGGCAGAAATAATGGCAAGCGGGAAAGGAATTAAAAGGCTTCAATCGTTAGTAGTTTCAAAGGAACTGTTTCCTTTGTTTTCCTTGACTTAAATGGAGGATCATGTGGATCCTAGAGGACTAAGCTTAACCTTGAAACAGAGTCTGAAAATAAGTTTGAAAGATATATGTGGAGCTGCTGACCCAACAGATAACCTAACATTGATCATGACATTGCATAGAGCTTTTGTCAGGCCCACAAACAGGCGTAGAATATGCCTTCACAGTCCTCATAACCTTCTGGTGACACCAAAATAACTGCCTTCTCCTCCTCCTCCTCCCCACCCTGCCCCAAACATGGTAGTGGAAAGGAGAGGACATCAGGGGCTTTCAGAAAAGAGAAATTCTTTATCAGTCAGTCTTGAAGACCTTTGTTGTTCATGCTGTAATAGTGGTACCATTTAAATGCAGCAATGTCAATGCTAGGCTTTTTAGCTTAACTGGGACTGTATAGTCCCAAAATGACTTTATGAGAGAAAAGGACTTTATCGAAGATATGCTCAGAATGACTGGTACTGTGATCTGTCTCCTTGGACTGAGGTCCAAATTGCTGATTACTCTCAAGGGAAATGAGGAGGTCTGTGTCTCTAAGTTCCTGCTCTCCACACAGGAGTTGGAACTCAGAGGAAGGAAAATCCTACTCCTAGTAGAAGTAAAATTTGGTTGATCAAGTACCTTGATACTCCATTGACTTATTTTACCTGTGAAACCTCTTCAGAGAGTCATCACCTGGAGAGTGTAGCATTGTCATTCCATTCAGATTTTTTTTTCTTGGTGGTAGAAGATACACAAAGCCTGTTGAAGAAAACTTTTACAGCCATTCTGCAAACTAAGAGAAGTGCCTATATTTCTCAACATGAAAGCGAGGGTAGCCTATAGAGTTCACTTCAGACTGAAATAGGCTAGTGGAGCATGAATACATAGTTGAGGTGAGAGTGTATGCTCTGTGCTACTAGTAGGTTCCATCTGATTTTGTTAGGGATCTCCTAGTATTTCTAATTGCTCAGTTCTTAGACTAGACTAGATTTGAGATGATGCAACATCAGTTGCATCTGAGTGGTGAAAGTAGATGAATGTGGTTAGGGCATAGCAATCCCTGAATGCTAATGAAAAGAGAAACATATTTGGCACTCTTAAAAGTTAGGCACTCTGAGGATTTCAAAATTGTATCCTGTTTTATAACAATAATAAATTTGTCAGTTACATGGGGAAACATTGTGAAAAATGAATGCCTTTTACTGCATTCAGAGCAGTAGCTCCAAATCCAGTGAGATAATGGCCAATAAAACTTTGAGCTGGGAGGCTGAGTTGTGCATTGCTAAAACCTTCATTATGTGTGGTTTCTGAAAATGTACACATGTGCCTGAGTATCTCGTGTTTTATTCCCTGTTTTATTATTTTGCCAGTATGAAGTTGCTCTGATTCCAACTATGGAATGCAAGTTTATCTTATATTGATCCTGCTGTCCATATAAAGGTCCTTAGCAGCCCTGCAGGATGCTGTTAAGAACATTTAGCTGTTACTTGCTGCTGAACCATACCATAGTTGATTTCCTATCAAAACATATTGCATTTCGGTCCAAACATACTTTATTTGTTCCTTTTTTTACTCCATTCTACTTACTGTGGAGGGTTGTAACTAAGACCCCAGCTTTTTTTAATGTGTAGATGTATTCAAGATCCCATCAGATCTGAGCATCCCAAGGAGAATATGACATTGTAGTTCCCAGAACAGCACTGCTAAATAGCAACCATGTTTGTTTGTTGTGCCCATAGCACAACATCTGTAGTCTAACCAGAGTGGTCTGTACTTTAACATTATATTGGTTAGATTCTTCATAGACATTAAGCTGAAACTCACCATTAAGTTACCAGATCTGGTTGCTTGGATAACACAGGTTCACTTTTTATCTTTGATAAAACTGGTAATATTTTGTTTGGCTAAAGTATATTCCATTGTTTGGAATATACTTTATTCCATTATTTGATTAGTCCTGAACAAAATTAGGAGATATTCTATAACCAGGTTCAGTTTTCAGTACTCAGTGAAAATATTTCATCTCATGTGAAATCAGCATCTGAATCTGTAGATATATCACAACACTAGTTCACTTGTTGTCTTTTTAAATGTTATAAAAGCAATTCAAAGGAATAATGACATTCCCTATGTAGTGGCCTTTTAAAAGAAATGACATACAGTTATGTAGCACCTTTGCTAAGATCCTCAGAGGGAAGGGGTTAGAGATACAATTATGATTTCATATAGTATTAAATTAATGCAGTCTTTAGGGTGAGATACCTGGAGAATGCTGCTGGGAAGCCAGTGCTATGCTAGGGAAAAAACATAACTCTTCTGACTTTAAAAAAAAAATAAAGCCAAGAAGAGGGGATAAAAACTTGCTTAAAAATGACCCAAATTAACCCCAGAATATTTTAAAATAGAAGAACGATGTGGTACCTAAGAAATGAAAGAAGAGATAGTTGGTTGCCTTGTCCTGGCAACACCAAGGATTTCATGAGACAGTATGAACTATGTACTAATGTAGCACCATTAGTGTATCTCATCATGTCCATACAAAGCTCCTAGAGAGACTATGCCATGTGTATCCTCAGTATAGCTGGAAAAGGAATAACACTTGTGGATGGCATTATGACCTGCCAGGGAGGCAGAAAGCACACTAAGAATAAGATGATATGTTGACAGACAGTGAGGTTGGGTGGCAGGCAAGTTACACCTTTCCTAGGACAGCAGTGTACCAGTCATTGGTCCTCTCTGTTTATAAGGAAAGCCTAGTGCTGACAGTAGCACTGGGCTTTCCTTCTGATCCTGTCAGAGGATCAGAAAATGAAAAATTGTTATTCTGTGCTACCTCTTTCCTGTCTTTGTCATCTTCTCTGTAATAGATCATCTTATCATAGCATTATCATCTGTGTCTGTTTAGGGCAGTGCAGAGGGTGTGTGCAGTACAGGGAGGAATTCGATTTGCTACTTTCAATAGCAGGATAACTGGAAAAACTCTTTCTGAAATCAGCTGGCCAGATTTTGCTACTTTTTTGGGGGGGAGAGAAGGGGGAAAAGCGCTAGGCATTAGTGTTTTGAAAATAATGAAACAATGAAAGAGTGGGGGAATTAATTATATCTGCCATCAGATGTAATAAAGTTTGCCATGGTTAATTTTAGAGAATTAAAACATATGATCACTTATAAAATCACTTAAAAACTGAATCACATTCATCCTTTCCCAGCCAGTGTGTTTGTAAACAATACAGTATTGGAAAACATGCTTCTAATTTTGCGTTACTCTACTCTTTCCACAGTAAGCATGAGATTTAAGCACAGACATAAGCACAGATTTATTCCCATGGGGAACAATGTTCTGCTAGATGTTTGGAGATGAGCTGCAAACAGCAGGAAGAGATCCAGATGGCTCCCTGGTGTCCACACACTTTTGATAAAACGGTACTCTCTCCCTGCTAGGCCAGGTTACTTCTTTATATCTTCTCCCACTGCTGGCTGACAAACTACAAACCACTCTCTCCAAGCGTCCCCTTCCAATTCACTTTATGATTGCTCAAACTCTGCTGTTTCCATTCAGATTGCATGTTCACATCACACCCCACCCACCCCACAGATCCACCTTACTACTACTAGTGCCAAACAAGGGAGCTTGAAGGATTTAAATTACCTGCTACTGTGGCTTCCACTCTGAACAGCCCACTCAGAAAACAACATCTGTACAAGAGTGCCTCTGAAATCTTATCAAAATCTTTTGGCAAAGTATTAACAAGGACGGTTGAATTCAAGCATAGGAGACTTCAGAGCTTCCATGCTGGTCTCCAGAGTTCTGAAGGTTGTCTTCATTGGGCCAGGCCCTTTAATGGGAGCGCTATGAGTGATGGGTAGCCTTGGATCTTCATCAACATCCCAGTGTGTCGATAAAGACAAAGAGCGCATATAGGCTATGTTAGTTTCCTTTTGGTTGATTCTTTTGTGACCAGGGGTGATAGTTTCAGCCTCTCTCCTCTTTCCTTTTTAGAGTTGCTTTGCCCAGTGCTAATTTACTTCTCAGTAAAAAAGAAGTCTTCCTACTGAAATGAAAGATATAAAGTCAAACTCCAGGGGCAATTAAAAATGAACAGATAAAATATGATAATATACTGAACAATATTCTAACTTTTTATTTTTTACTTTTTCCAGAAAAAAAATATGCTTACACCATTTCAGAGATTGGTCTAGGGGGATTTGAGCTGTCAAATAAAACATTAAAATGACTTCTGTTTCTAACTTATATGGTAAGAGAATCTAAATAAATGAATGAAAAAAGCACATAGCAAAAAAGAAATAAAGCAAACATATCTGAAAGGCCACTATGAGTGTTTCAAAAATATAGCAGTCACATGATACAAAACACAAGTGCCACAGGTATTATTAGGATGTGCCCAAATATTATTCAAACATTCAAATAACTTCAGAAGATAAAACTTCATTGACAAGTTTTGTGTCAGAGCAGGTGTTGTCTATCTCTTAGGTACTTTGAATAATTTGATAGAAATACAGTCTTCTGCAAATATTCAGTCCAGATCAAGCTTATACTGCTATGCTCTTTGCTGGTGGACAGAGTCAGTAGCAGTGGTCGTGAAGCCATGGTGCAAGATTCTATTTTATCCCTCTCCTCCCAGTTTTGCATATCCAAGTTTTACATTGTGTACAACAGATGGTAGAATAGAAGGATACAGCAGAAGGTTCCCTATCTGCCACCTGAATGTTATTTATCTAGCCTAGAGGGAGTTTCTCAGAGATCTGCTTTGTGCTTTTCTCACAGCCAAATGATTCTGCAGAAAAATAAAGGATATTTTTTAAAGAACAAAGAGAAGATAAGCAAGGGTGGGGAAGATATTGAAATGGAGTAAAGTTCCCTTGAATTAGTGCAACTGGTTTGTATTATGATAGACTTATGTCACGGAGAATTAGACTTGAAAGGGACCTTGAGAGGCCACTCAACCATCTCTCCCTCTAAAGGCAAATGCAACTATATCAACATTATTCATGACAGATGTGTGTATAACCCCCTTTTAAAGATATCTAGAGATGGAGAGTGTTAGTTGTTGCCTTGAAGATTAAATAAGCATTAACAAGCTATAGCAATGAGCAGCTGCAATTACTAGAATTAAGCTTGGATTCTAAGGAGATGGAAAAAATTAATCATCATTTAAAAATATCAGTTTGTAAGCTAATTAGCCATGTCACAAAGCTAATTCAAAGCTAAGCTTAGAGAAAGGTGAGATGATAAATATACTGGTTGTGCTTTATTTTGCAAAACTGAGCTCTCTCTCTGTCTTTTATTATACCAATTTGAATAAGGATGCGTAAACATTTTAATACCTTTCAGGGCTGGGAAAAAAGTGGGGAATGCAGCCAGGATACAAGTGGAGTTTTAACAGTGAGTAGTTACCTCTGTGTTCCTTTCACATGGGATGGAGTTGATCAGGTGGTCTATGATAAGGTAGTTGCTAGTTAGGTTTCCCCACATTCTTCTCTGCCTTGACTTAGGAACCACTAAGATTCTTTCTAGAGGTTTGTAAACATTGCTGTTGAAAATCTGTGATTTATTATTAACTTGGTTTGTATCTTGTTTTAAAATCCAGCTGTTTTTATTCCTTTTCTACTTGCTATGGCCTTCTTTCAATAATTTTTCCCTCCAAAACTGAGGAGTTTATATAGGAAATTCTACATGAACTTGTGGTCTTGTCTCCAGAGTTGGGTCATGAGTTAAGATCTGGGAAATTTGACCTCACAAACTATAGGGTGTGTAGAAATCATTGAAATTCCTAGAAAATACTCTGTTACAAAAATCTTAGTCTGTTTTTTCGCAGACAATTTCTTACTAAGCTGTGTGAGGATTTTATTCCAAGTCCTCTACAGCCAGCAGAGATCACTTTTTTTGTTTAGCAAGGCTGGGATTTGGGCATGCTAGGCTTGTGTGTAGTACAGAATTGATTCTGTTGCATCCTTCCATGTCTCTCAGGTATTTTGCTCCAGAGGAACTGTAGTTCAAACTACTGGTGTTTTAGCTGAGTGAATCCTTTACAGATATTAATTCCTTTTCTAAAACATAAAAAGAGAAGTATACTGTGACTGACAACTCTATCTAAGCTTTGCATCTAAGCAGAATTCCAGTCCACATGCAAGACAGGAAGTCAATTGCAGCACTTCAGAAATAGAACAGAAAACTACATTCTGCTTGCAAATGCATGGTTCATAGCTCCCACAGGAACTGTGGCTCAGCTCCCTGGAACAAAGACAGAAATTTGGATATGGAATAACATACTAAAGTTATAATATATATTCACAATAAGGCTGCCTTACACCAGGTCGGAAAACTTCTGATCACTTGGCATCTTTGTTGGAAAGTTGCCTGAAAATAGGTTGTTTGCGTGGAAATGGAGCTGAACATGGCACTTCAGAATGTTGAAATTTAACAGATTGTAATGGTCCTGGCAAGATGCTATTAGGTCAGGTTTTGTGCATCTTAAGGGGAGGTGACCCAAAATAAAGCTCATTTCTTTGATCATGGAGAATGGCATATGGGACTATGAGAGGAGCTGGAGCAGCTCTAGGCAGGCTGGGCTACACCTGGTGTAGTCTGTTTTGCTTTGGTTTTGTTTCTTTTACAATGGAGCTGTGCTTAAATATCAGTGGGCCTGTGGAATGAAATCTAGCTCTAAGAGACCCAGAAAAGCAGTTCAGCATACCTAGTATGCTTTTTCCTAGCTCCCATTACACTTCTTTGCAGAATTCTATAGTTTATAATGCACAATGTGAGCAAAAATATACCAAATAGGCATAAATGTAGGCCTGCATATTACTGGGATAGTAGTGGTATTACAGTACGGAATGTGGTCTGGAAAGAGCCAGAATGAAAGCAGTCAAGCTGTCAACCCAGTCCTCTACATACCAATGCTTTATAGAGATCGTGGGCTGGATTATGTCCTGTATGGTCTGCTGATGCAATTACCTTGGAGCTGTAGCAGGTTAGGTGGAGCTGCAGAAGGCTTTCTGGCAACTCACAGTAAAAAGCTGTAGTGTGGCCTTCCCTTCTTGTTTGCCTGTTAACACTGATCGTTCTTTCCCTTGCGCAGACACATACAGCTCTTACCTGATTGGGCTGAGTCTTGCACAAGCACAGCCAGCACTGTGTCTCTGCTAAGTCACTGCTTAAGGGCAAGGGCGATCCCAAGTACTGTGTAGAGGCAGACTAGCCACACAGGTATGTCCTCTGAATCCAAGCCAACAGCTGTAGGGATCATTGGGGAAGTCAGAGTCCAAGTGATATCTCAAAGCCAGTGTCACAGAAGTGGATTAGAGGGTCCCAGGAAGTCCCACCAGTTTGGCACAGGTTGGTTATTCTCATTTTTGGTATAAGCTGTGGTACACTGTCAGGTCTAACACAATTTCTAAGGAGATGTATGTGTGTATATTTCTGTGTCCCTGTCTGTGCAAATATAAATATGTACCAATTTGTTAACTGTTTTCCCTTTTTAATTATGTTTAGGAGATTTTCTTATGAAAATGAAGAGATCATATAATTTCCTATCACGTATATTTGCAATTCCATTGCAAAAGACAAGTTTTATAGTAACTTTAGTTAATTCAACCAGATACTGCTTCTAGATAATGCTTCAGCTAGTCACAAATATTTGAACTGGGATTATTTGGCTGTGCCAAACACGTTTGGTTGCAGACGTGGAAATTATAAACCTTTAGGAGTGTCATTTTTTATTTGCCTGAATGCAGCATAAGCAAGCCCCTTGCTCATTCCCACCTCAGAAAATAATGATCTGGAAATTGTTCTATATGTTGGAAAACATCCACAGGACATACAAAATGAACAAGCAGAATTGTGAGCTTTCCTGAATGATTAATCCTGGATTTTAAACTAGGCAAACAAAATTTTTGTCTCAAACATAATTGTTCACAGAAGATCAGAAAATCATGACTAAATGAGAGGACAGCTTTCCATTGACTGAGATTCATTAGTTTTCATCTATACTGCACGGTATACTCATCATTTATTATTCAGAATGAAGGGAAGGAGGCAAAAAGGGGGTTGGTAGATGCTAGACCTGCACCTGCTGTTGCTGTTTCACCTCCTTATCTGATGTGCGCTACTTGCAATGTGATGGTAGGATGGGGATGATGTGATACTCCCCTCAGAGTACTCCCATGCAAGGCTGTGCCTACAGGTCAGGCTGAAAGTAGGAACAATTTGTCCTCAGCCATTTCCATCAGTAGGAAAGGATTTGTATTTCTTTTCTTACTGGGAATAGATGTTTTCTGTGCCAGCAGCTTCATTGATCAAGTATAAGTGAAAGTGGGAGCTGACATTTCCTGTCCTCTTCTTAGAGAGTTGAATGCTGCCTCTGCAAGCTCACCAAAGAAAAAAAAGAAATCACATTGCTCCTCTTCTGCAGAGCTCTCTAACTTCTCTGGGAGGAAGGGAGGGAGCTTTAAAAAAAAGAACGCATTCCTAGGGAATTACACATACAACTACTATTAATGTTATCACTCATGGTTCTGATTTAGTGTACTCCTTCTAAAGACATAAACCCTAGTAAGCAGAGTTTCCGAATCTGCAATTTTGTTCCAAAGAAATGAAGGAAAACATGGGGGGGTCAACTTGCAAAGGTCAAAACCAGCCTTATTTATGATCAAGAAATACCTAAAAGTTTTCAGTTGTAAATTTGCATCAAATTAAATGCTAATTTTAAGAGGTATATGTCTTTCTATATTCAGTTTCTATTATCAAAAGATAAAAGGCTAGTCACCAATGTTTTAAAATTTTGCCTTAATAAACTGGCACATTGTAGAACCAGTCATGACTTTTAGCCAAATCTTAGCTAAAAATATTAAGGGAAGGATCACCACAGCAACAGTCACATTGCTGCCCTTCTGCAGAGGAAGTTAAAAAAAAAAAAAAAAAAAAACCTACTCTAAAAATTTGCCAAAATGAATAAATTACCCAGATTATCAAAATGTAAGGAAAGCTGTATGCAGTCAGCTGTGTGTGTGTGTGTGTGTGTGTGTACGTGCACACATCTGTTAACTGCATTGCAACCTGTTAAATAGTTAAGTCAAAGGGAAAGCTGTGAAAATGTGCTCAGGAGAAAAAGGTTACCTTGATCATATTTTGATTGGACAAAAAGTGTGATGCACAGCATGGTCCTTATTGAAGTGCTGTGGGATTCTGGCCTGAACACTGGGCCTGTCTGTCCTGCCTGTGTAGCCTGGAGATAGGATGGTGGATACTGGTGCTCTCTTGGTGCTGCTCCATTGTAAAGCTGGGACATGTAAATCTGACACATTGGATGCACAGGGACGCTTTCATTTCAGCCTAGCAGTCATTTTTATCTGTTGAGCATGCATGATTGTCTTTGCTGAAGAAAAATGTCTTATTAGCCAGTGAGGGAAAAACAGGAGTGGAGGACAGGAACTAGTAACAATATTCACACCGCTTGACTTTCAGCACCTTATGTAGGAATCTCAGCTGGAACATACTTTCAGGCATGATTTTGTGCTGACACGCAATGACACAGACCTCTTGTGCCATGAGGGAAGCAAACACCAGCAACTGGAATTAATTACACTCATATCACTCTGGAACAAGTACAGGAATCCTGGAGCTCATGGTGTTTTCACAGAGGCCTCATGCAGTCTCAATGTGTCAGTGACTGGAAGAGATGAAAGCACATCTGGATAAACTGAGGAATACAGATGTGGTAGAGCTTTTTTGCATTATATTCCAGCCAGTGCTTTCACATTTCTCCCCCTCCCCCTCCATCTTTTTTTAAGATTCACTTGTTTTTCTGAGTAAGGAAAGAGATGAGTAGTGCATATGGTTAGCTGAATGTGCACTATGATTCTGTTACCATGTGCTAGACCTTTTAAAATACAGTGCTTCCCAGGTTGTCGTCTGGGAGAGATTGCTATGCATCAAATGAGTCTCCTTCTCTGGAGGTCTTCAAAACCTGCCTGGACATACTCATACAAAAACCCTGTGCCACATGCTGTAGGTGTGCCTGCTTGAGCAGGGCGGTTGGACTAGATGATCTCTAGAGGTCCCTTCCAACTTTGAACATTCTGTGATTCTGTGAAATCAAGATAGCCCATACGGTGACTCACATGCTAGCTTCTCTCTCATATATTTGGTATGTCTTTCCTTCTTTGTTTGCTTAATTTGAAACAAAAGATATTCTGGTTATGGGCAGATTTAAGTTTTCAGTAAATGGAACATGATTAGATCTGTGGCAAAGACCACTGAGGAAACCCAACAGGAATAGTACTGCTTCATCCACTATCCCATCAAAGCCAGGTCTGGACTGGATGTGCCCACTATACCATCTTGACTTATCAGTTAGGACATAGATTGTGAACTAGACATTTATTAAGCAGAGTGATTTTGATTCATCTTCTAACTCCTTCCCTGAAGTCCTCCCTGAAGTCCATATGTTATTGCCATCGTCCTGATGTAGAAAGCTGAATAAATTCCTAGTTCCAAAACTGAAATCCAAGCTCTTGATAATGAGAAGCCACCAGTTTCTTTCATCTAGTGGAAGCGTATGAAAGACTGAAAATATTAGGGCTATTATCTAGCCCAGCTGGAGGTCAGATGATTTTGCTTCTGCTGAATATGTAATTTTGTCACAAGATCAGCTTGCTTGTGTTACAGTTTGGGAACAAGAGATTCAGCAGTCTCTAAACTGAACTCTGCCTCAGAGTGGCTTCCTGGGAAGGTATTTTATTCAATCTGTTCTATCTTTCTGTCAAATGTGTTGGAAAATCAATCATGATTAGGAGGTCCCTAATCTCCATGGAGATCTCCCTGCATGGTGTCAAAATCATAGTTGGTTGTTTTTCTCATATTTTGCATATGACTAATTTTTTTGACTTAGAAAGGGGAGGGAAAGGAGGATTCTCTCTAGGGCTGGAATGGAAAATGTGAGAGTACAACTTGGAAACGTTGCTGAACTGGATTTGCCAGGAGCCCTCCAAAGCCCGTCCCGTATCCACATCCCTTGAGCCTGTTCTCATCTCTCGAACAATTTGTTCCGTGCTCACTGCAGGCTCTTGGAAGAACACAACTTTTGCAGATGTTTGTAGACCAAAGAGCGACCTTTTAAGTAGTTGAGAAATTATGCATTATTTAGTGTATTCCTGGATAAAGTGGAAATGAAATTATTTCATGAACAGAATGACTTGTTTGTCCTTTCACATGGATGCATCCTCTTTGGTAACAAGTGTGGTATACGGATCACTCCTCATAGTTTCTTCTTGGTAGTACTTTTGATAGGACCGCTCTTGCACATTAAGAAACATTTACTGTTAATTAAAAGGACTATATGCCAAGTGTAATAAACTTTACTTTAGAAGTACTAAGTTTGCAAAACTCATTTTCTATTTAAATAACATGTAGGAGTGAAAGCTTCCTGGTGAAGTGTGCATCTCTAGACTGTCAGCTGATACTGATAAGTATCATAACCAACTGTTATTTCAACATGAAGTATTTTAATTCTTACAATTAATCAGGAGTCTCTTGGAAAATGCCATAGTAGGATATTCATTACAAAAATGTTTAATGCATAGAACATTTATTATTCACAGAAAAGGTGGCTTCCAGCAAATTTCTCCTGAAGATCCATGGTAGCCACATACTTAGGCAGGAAAGGAGGGACAACTTTTCACAGTGTCTAACTTGGCACTTGCTAGGTAGTCTTCCAGACAGATATTCAAAAAGCATTAAGGTGGAGCCTTCCTTTCCCATTGACTGTGAATAAAGACTATAGTATATTTCACTGCAAGTTTATCTGCTCTGAATCTTATAAATTGCTTTAAAAAGATATATCCAGTACTGTTTCCAAATTATGAAGATTTGGATGTTAGCTATTTTCATTGGTGGCCAGTGATAGGACAGTGGGCAGTGATAGGGTAATGGCCATAAGCTGGAGCACATGAAGTTCCGTCTCCAGGTGAGGAGGAACTTCTTTCCTGTGAGGGTGACAGAGCCCTGGCACAGGCTGCCCAGGGTCATATGCAAAAATTAGTGGAGTCTCCTCTGGAGGTCTTCAGAATCCGCCTGGATGCTGCTCTGTGCCACATGCTCTAGGTGTGCCTGCTTGAGCAGGAAGGTTGGACTAGATGATCTCTAGAAGTCCCTTCCAACCTTG
>JAVCKT010036882.1:0-13364 GCA_032273925.1 Rhynchotus rufescens | reverse complement strand
ATCCTAGAGTGTAGTGTGAGCTGGCAGAAATTATAGCTAAGCCGCTCACGATCATCTTTTAAAAGTCCTGGAGAACAGAGGAGGTGCCTGAGGACTGGAAGAGAGCCAGTGCCATGCCATTCTTCAAAAAGCTCAAGAAGGAGGACTCAGGCAGCTACAGGCCAGTCCCTCTCATCTCCAACCCTAGGAAAGTGATGAAACAGCTCATCCTAGCTGTTGTCTCCAAGCACATGGAGGACAAGAAGGTGCTCAGTAATAGCCAGCATGGATTCACCAACGGGAATAGCTTTCTGTGATTGAATGACGAGCTGGATAGATGATGGGAAAACGGTGGACATCAGCTATTTGGATTTCAGCAAGGCTTTTGACAGTGTCGCTCACAGAATCCTCCTGGGCAAGCTCTAGATTTTTGAGATAGATGAGTGGACAGTGAGGTGGATTGAGAACTGGCAGCATGGCAGAGCTCAGAGGGTAGTGATCAGTGGTATTGAGTCCAGTGGGAGGCCTGTAGTTAGCACGGACCCCAGGAGTCAGTCAGTCCAGTCTTGTTCAATTTATTCATCAATGACCTGGAAGAAGGGATGGAGTGCTCCTTCAGCAAGTTTGCTGATGAGACCAAACTGGGAGGAGTAGCTGATAACCCTGAGGGCTGTGCAGCCATTAGAAGGGACCTGGACAGACTGGGCAACTGGGCGGTGAGAAACCTCATGAAGTTCAACAAGGCCAAGTGCAAAGACCTGCACCTGGGGAGGAATAACCCCAGGCATCAGTAGAGATTAGAGGCTGACCTGCTGGAGAGCAACTCTGTCGAGAGGGACCTGGGTGTCACGATGGACAAGCTGACCATGAGGTAGCAGCAGGATCCAATGGGATCCTGGCCTGCATTAGGAGCAGTGTTGCCAGCTGGTGGAGGGATGGCATCCTGCCCCTGTACTTACCTCTGGTGAGGCCACATCTGGAGACATCTGGCCACATCTGCTGGAGAGAGTCCAGTGCAGGGCTACGAGGATGATCAGGGACAGGAACATCTGCCCTTTGAGATAGCTGGGCCTGTTCAGCCTGAAGAAAAGAAGGCTGAGGGGGTATCCGATAAATGTCTATAAATACCTCCAGGGAGGGAGTGAGGAGGATGGAATCGGTCTCTTTTCAGTGGTGGTCACTGATAGAACTAGAGGAAATGGCCGCAAACTGAAGCACCAAAAGTTCCACAGGAACTTAGGGAAAAATTTATTAACTGTGAAAGTGACAGAGCACTGAAACGGGCTGCCAAGAAAGGTCGTGGAGTCTCCTTCTCTGGAGATCTTCAGAATCCGCTTGGATGCAGCCCTGTGCATCCAGGGCTCTAGGTGACCCTGCGTGTGCAGGGAGATTGGACTAGATGATCTCTAAAGGTCCCTTCCAACCTTAAGGATTCTATGAGTCTACGATTCTATGATTCTACGATAATCATCTTCAGTGTGTCTTTTAGTCTCTATTTTTTCTAATCTATATTTACCCAACATCTGTTAGTAGTATTGGCTATTAAATTACAATGTAATTCTCACATACTAGACAAATCTCTTTTGACAAATTTAATTAATACTTATTACATTACCACATTTATATAATTATTGCCACTTAACTCTAAATTGAGTTACTAAACAATAACAAATTCTACTTAATAAAAATATTATCCTTTTATTTTTCATCAGAAAACATTAGTTCTTATCCTACCACCAAGCTCACCATTTTTCTAGCCATCTCTGCACGTTAAGTAAAATGCTCTTCACCCTAAATGTTAACTTCAGCTCAAGAGAAAATAAGCATCTTTCATTCTGATCTCCTTATTTTGTCCAAATAGTTCACCTTCTTTAATGCAAATATTGATCTAGCACAATCACTCAGTAATAAATTTAAAGTTTTGGGGCAAAATTTTCCATACTCCTGTCTGGGTCATTTATTTTTGAAAAAAAAAAAAAAAAAAAGAAAAAAAGGGATCTACAAAAGACACAGCACATACTGTAGCTGAAAGGAGAAAACTGAAAACTTTTAATGGGAAGCCATCCTTCTATTGCGAGGTTGGAGAGGTCATCTCCCTTAACAAGACAGATAGGAAGTATTCATTCCTTTCAAACTGACATTGGCAAGGGCAATATGTGAAACAGTTTTATTAAAAGAAAAGATTTTAACTCCCACAAAGGCAGTCATTAAAAATAAGACTGTGATACATGGATTATTGTTAAATGCAGTGCAATTGGCATTATGATTCATAGCAAAATCCACTCAGTACAGTCAGATGTGTGATGTCATTTCCTATACTTAAATTACAAGAGCCTTACTGTAAATATTGCGTTTACTGTGCTTTGAATATTCAAATATTCAAATTCCTCTGTGCCTGGATATTCAAATGATGCTAACCAGAAGTATCTGCTGCTATTTTCAAGACTTTGGAACTGTTTTAAATAGCAGGCATTAAAAGTCTCAATAATTACTCAAAGTTGGAGTAATGGTTGGCACCTTCAAAAACTGCAAGATATTATTTGAATACATTTTTGATATATCCATATTGCAGAATGTGACCCAGATAGATACACACAAGTTAGCTTTGTTTAACTAATTGTTTGTATTGTACTGAAATTTTACCATGTTCTCACTATGACTTGTAATTCTAGTTTCCATATCCTCTGAAAACATAGTAAGACAAAATGATACAGAGAAAGTCAGGGAGATGATCAAAGCTATAGAAACACTTCTGTAGAAGGAGATATTAGAATAAGATTTTTTATCTTAGAGAAGAAATAACTGAAACGACTTATGTTATTCATATGTTATTGATATAGTGATATAGATACAGATATGTAGATTTACAAAAGCCATGAATTGCTCCCAAGGTGAGGGAGCAATTATGCACTATTTTTGTGAAACAAGAACAAATTAAATTATCATCCAAAAGGTTTTCAGCAAACAAGGGGAAGTGCTTTTTTACGCAGTACATAATTAAATTGCATAACTCATTGCCACAGGATGTTGTGGAGGCCACATATATAAGTGGATTTAAAAAGTGATTTCTTATCCTTTTTTTTTTTTTTTCCCCCCCCCTCCCCCTTAAGTGTATTCTACAGACATTGGTCAGGAGACAGGAAAGAAGCAGACATTTCTTCATGAATGAGTAAGCTTTCCTCTTGATCGGAAGAAAGAGCAAGTGCCAGACCATCATCAATTAAAAGACAGGCTGCCTTCCCCTCTGGAGGCCTGCACTGGAGGAATCACTTTAGCAAATGATCTCTGCTAAACTACTGGTCTGATCTGTTATAACCAGCCTACTTTAGTTGCTGCAGAACAAGCCAACTGTCTAGACTTTTGAGTCAGATTTTTTTTACCAACGCTGAGTTTGGTTCAATTGCAGCTGTGTTGTTAACATAGCTAAATAATACAAATCTTTATTGATTATGTCTGAATAATCAGCAGTCTCTTAGGATAAACAAAAATTAAGTATACAGTGTTTTTCTGGAAAATATTCCAACAGTCAAAAAGAAGGACTGTAACAGACTGTAGTCACAAGTCATGGTGGGAAACAATACTGTAAATTAGACTGCTATAGAAGAACGCAGATGAGGTTCATGTCTCCTCGGCAGGTAGCTTTGTGCTGATTCCTTTGACTATTTCTTATCTTCCTCATAAGACATTTCTATTTGTGTTAAAATAGGTATCTATCTGTGTGAAATACAGTAAGTGGTTTAATGGGTTAGAACTAGACTCTAGCAAAGACAACCAACGTAATTTGTACCTTTCCACCAAACAGACTAAGCTTATAGAAGATTCTACAACAGAAGAGAATTATGAAAAGTAAAAATATTTATCTACTTGTTCTATAAACCCTAGAAGCACAAGGAAGTTTATTTATTTATTTATTTAAGTTTATTAAGTTATTTAAGTTATTTAATAAACTTAAGTTATTTAAGTTATTAATAAACTTAAGTTATTTAAGTTTATTTAAGTTTATTTATTTAAGTTTATTATTAATATTTATTTATTTAAGTTTATTTCTTCCAAAATATTTGATCTTGGGGCCAGATAAGCCTTGATTCACTTTATTTGTAAATATAAGTAGAGTATCTGTTTCCAGAATATGTATCAGTAGTCAGCTAATAATGCCTCATGTCATTAATTTTCCATTCATAAGGGAGCAAAGTATTATTTTAAAGTTTTTCTTTGAAAGGGATATTGCATTAAGTATATACACTGAAAAGACAAATTCCAAAACCTCAAGTATTGGTGTAGAGAGTAGAGATGTGAGTTTGCTGTTATCTCTACAAATGTAAAATTCAGTGTAAACTGGAACTTGGCCCAGACTGTGCTGGAGGACCAGCTAAATCAGCCACTACTGGTTTGCCAAGACTTGGAGTGAAGCTCCAGAAAAAGTCAGACCATTGATCACTCTTGAAAGAGAGATCAAAGCCTATGACTTTATTCTGTATTTTAAGGAAAGATATTATAGAGAAAGGGGAGCCAAGGTTCAGGTGAAAGCAACACTTCCTGTGACTGGGGAGACCTGTTGCTGCATTTTGTAACAGCCAAAGAACACAACTACATACTGTGTCAAAGGGTTTCACTGATAGATTTACTCCCTGTTTCTGCAGGACTGTCAGAGACCCTTCTCTGTTACCCTTCTTTTCAACCTTAAGCTCTTGGTCATGTCTGGCTTCCAGAAAACAGTAACAACTGCCAGACCTAAGACTTTTACCACTATACTAATAAAGATATCAACATGTTGGTGCAAATTAGACAGGAAGTTATAGAATTGTTATTTTCCAAGCTATTCAAGTGCTGTTCACAAGTGCTGTTCTGAAACAATGGAGGTATTCAAGCATATGTACTTCTCCAGGAAAGTGATTTTTTGGAGTGTGTGGAGTGAACTTCTAGGGAACGTACAGGTCTTTCAGATTTTTTTTTCCTGAAGAATTCTGGCATTTCACCAGAAATTTGGAAGGCATTTTCCATTTTTTTTTTTTTTATGTATGTAGAAAATCTCTTTCCATTTTCAAAAGCGTTGTTAAATCTAAGATATTTTTGCTGTCATAGAGTGTCTTCATATTCCCGTGTATTTATATTGCTCATGATTTGAGGCTTTAAAATATGTGCTATAAAGAGAAGGAAACTTAAGATGCAGCATCAGTATTCTTTTTTAATATGCTCAGACACCTTCTTATTAGCTATGATTTTCCTCGTTGTCTGAGTTACACTAATAAAAAATGATCTCATTATTTTGGACATGCAGAGTGAAAACACTGTGAACTTTAATCTATCGCCCCTCAAAGAAAAAAAAAAAAGAAAAAAAAAGAAAAAAGAAAAGAAAGAAAAGAAGAAAAAGAACTGAGAAATTGAGAAGACAAAAATACATAAAAATGAGACTAATGTGGCCAGAGAAGAACTGACCCTCTAAAAGATCAAGCCTTAGACAGGCTTAGATAAGACTCGGGTTACAAGAGAAGCTAGTGTAGAAACTAGTCCTCTTGTGCAGCTTTTATATTCACTTCTAAAAAGTCTGTAAGATATGAAGAAAACTTGAATTATTTTAACCATTTATTTTGCCAGCATTTATGACGTGAGAGACAAAAAAACACGATCAGTTCATAGGCTATTCACTTTGCATTTTTTTCTGATTATTTGGGCATACTCTTGGTATATTTCAATTACAGGAAGTACATAAAAAATATTATATAGAGAAACAACTGTAAAGCTCTTTTGCTTTGATATATCCTTTAGGGATGGATTTCTGCACTAGACTGGTAAGGTAAATACAACCCTACCTCTCAGACATTTTCTTAATCGTTACAAGTATCCAACTGAAGTGTCTCAGATTTCATGGCTGGATCATCTTAGGAATTGAGTGTGTGAAGGATATTCTCTGCTGCATGTTTCTGCAGACAATCCCCTTCTATAAATATGGAAGAAGCAGGAGAGAGAGTAGCTTCCACAAGACCCTTCTTCCCCTTAAATGTAGTAAGACGCAATGCTGACAAGGACAATTTATACATCCTCTCTGCTTTGCAGGTCTCCCTGGAAAAATAATGCATTTTGGTTCTATAATTTTCAAGACTAAGACTGTCTATACGACTGAAATGACTGACTCTGGAAAGCTCTCAGTTATACAAGCTATGAAATAGGTAAATGGCAATTACATCTCTGCACTAGCAAAATGAACTTACAGTTATAATGTTATAGAGATGAACACAGAAGTAACAATAGCAGTCAGTGAGAGGATCAGAACTAGACCATATCAGCCCTTTACTCAAAATGAAATTCATCCTTATGAAAGATGTATTTTGGGTCTGTTAGCTAGTTTTATTGGCATTCACACAAAATTTTACTCATCAAGGATGAAAATCATGCTACACCATGGTAAAATGATTTAAGTTTTGTCTGTTGCACAAATGCAAGCTTACGGGCTCTGGTTAAGCTTGGCTTTATTTATTTATTTTTTAAAATAGATGTCATAGAGCTAAGTGTCTTGAAAAACTGGCCTAACCAAGCCAAAGGGGGCACATCTTTGCGTAAAGCCTGGATACATGCTATTTTAATTTGTGTGTCATGAAACTTTGCTATTCTCTAAGCAGATGAAATAATAAGGAACTGGTAAGCACGATTGGGACAGAAAGGAAAACCAAAATATATGCAGAAGGGGGAAGCTATTTTAATTAGATAACCTGCTGAAAATTGTATTCAGACAGGATTCAATAAGATGCAAGTAGATATGAGGTTCCAAAAAAAAAAAAAAAAGAAAAAAAAAAGAAAAAGAAAACAATTTTACAAAGATATTTGCAGAGCCCTAAGAACACTAATTGCCACAATACCTTTTACCATTAGGAAGTTCTTGCCCCAGTGCTTGTCCCTCTGTATTGGAGAAAATATAAAAAGCAATGTTATGAGTCTAATCCTCTGTATCCCACACATCCTCTGGCAAAGGCTTTCTAATATGGGACTATATGCAAAAACATGCATATACTTAGTAGGTTTTCCCAAGGTTAGAGAAAATACTGAAAAGCCTAGGCTGCACTAAAAAAACATGAAATGGATTGTAATTTGAAACAAATACTACTGATCTTGAATATTTAATCAAAGCCATTTTGTTATACAGCTAAATATAAAAGCATATTGTAATCAGCCCTTTAAGGAAATGTACTTACATTGCCTTTAAGGGAAAGTACTTGTATTGCCACAGAAACATGTAAGAGAAAACTTGTAGGAACACAAACTTCATACAGGAATTAAAGAGCTTTTAGCATAACACAATTTAATTAAGTGACAGGAAAAGACCTATAGGAAAAATATAAATAATGTGTAAATGGCAAAGAAGCAAAGAATTTTAATTAGATAATTAATCAACAAAATGAAAAAATGGAAAATACAGGCTGAAAAAAAAGTTTTTATCATTCATTTGGTGCTCTGTATTATTCCATCATTACAATGTTTGATTTACAGAGTTAATTTCTCTAAGACAGAGGCATAAATGCAACACAATTGTCATTGTGAGTAGGTCTGCTAAGTGTAGTAGGAAGAGAGGGGAAAATGTACGTCTGTTTATTCTTTGAGGTAAATATATGTGTTATTTAAAAAATAAAAATATAAAATTTAAAGTACATTCTGAAATGCTCTTGTAGTAAAGCCTTGTGGAGGAAACTTTTGCCATTTCCCGAGGGAAGGAAAGAACCTTCTCTCCCCCTAGACTGAACAACCTTTGTATTTTCCCCACATTTCCTGAAAAATACCATAGGAAATCTCACTGCTCTGCCTTCTTTCAAAGCAACTACTTTTCTAGTGCATTGTTCACTCGACAAATAATGGAAGATGTTCTAGCACCACAACTTGCTTTATTCCCCAGTCCCTCATTTTAATTCCTAATGGGAGGTAACAACAGATACAGAACATAAAGCAATCACAGGTCAAACAAAACCATCCTGTGACAAAACCCTCTGCCCTTTTGCCTAGCCTTCTTCTTAAAATGTGATTCTTACAGAAGTGAACAAGTTTCTTTGTGGATGCAAGAGGATTGGCAACAAAGGATTTCAATATACAAGGAATCTTCAAGACAGTTAAAATCAAGATAGCAAAAGAGAAGAACAGCAAGTTTTGAGAAATCCTGAAAGAGCAAGTGGCTACTCAAGATTTAGCTTTTTCTCAGATTTAGCTTTTTCTCAACAAAGGCTAACAGTATAATAAAAAGGGAAAACAATATGCAGTCATCAAATTTAAGCTTGACTGCAAGGCATGGATATATTTCATCAGGGAACGGCTATATGATATGTCCCTCACCTATCTTATAGCTCTCACAAATCTTACCACATATCTATACTTCTCATATGCCGTACATTTCCCAGTAATTGCTTGGAAGAAAGAACATTGAACCTTGTAGCCAATACATTATGTTTGCAGCTTTTGATTTTAATGAGGGATTGAGTTGATTACCTCTCAGACTTATGCAAATACCTCTTAACCTCTTCTCTCCATCTCTTTCCCTCATCCTTTCCAGAAAAAAAAAAATGCCTCCTATAACAGGGAAGCTTCAGTAATAAAAATAATAGTCAGTGTCCCAAATAAGGAAAATTTTTGATGAGTAAGAGAGTCAGTACATTTTAGCTAACTGCAATTTCAAAAGGGCTTCTTTGTTTATCTATGTAGAAAGCATAACAAATATTTCCAGGAATAATTATTTTATGGGTGTTTTTGTGATATCCCAAGCAAGCTGTCCATCAAAGAAATTGCAGAAGCATCAACAACTGGTTCAAAGTGTTTTGGCTGCCAGCATATGCTCTATCAGACAAACAAGACAGATGATCTAGTATGTACCACCATCCTTCTATTTCCTACATTAGTGATCTCTTTCAAGAGTCACAGACTTTTAGAGTATTTCATGAAGACAGGGTTAAGTATGCATTTGTCTCCATGCATTATCCAGCTGCTCTATAAAATTATTGATGAAAATGCAGAGCTATTTAAGGAAGCACTAAATGGAAATTCAGTCCTATTCAGGCCTGTGCTGTACATAGGAAGGATGGAATAATAAGAAGAAAGGACTTTATTTGAAATGCATATTGTGACAGCCACCTTCTGCTATATAAAGATATTTACCTTTTTTGAGTTCTTCAAGCAATTATGTAGCTTTGTGTAATTATTGCAATTACTGCAACTGTAAGTTTTAAACTTTTCAAGTTAGCTCAGACACTCATCCTTATCCCTATTATCCTACTTCAGTTGTGCAAAGGGTCAGAAAGTTGGCTTAGAAAAACACCAAATAGATTTTGTTTTGTTTCCTGGAAAATGCTGGGTATATTTGAACCATATTTTTCTGGCCTCATGCTTTGTGTTTAGAGCTATTTTTAATGGAAATATGAAAAAAAAAAAGACCAGATTTCATCAATACAGGACTACCTCAATCCCTGTCCCTGTTTCCTACTGGCTATAGTAGAAAAAAAAAACAAGAATGAGAGTTTAAGACAAAATTCAAACTATGTAGTTCTAAGCCATACTGACTAAATACACTCTGTGCAATATTTGATAGAAAAATTGGTCTATAAAACCTCGTATTCACTTTAGGTTAATGGTCAAATCTACCTTAAAAATCTGTACAACCTTTGTGAATGAACGTATATCAGATCTCTGCAAATTCACTGTCTTCTTGGTAAGATAGGAAGAAAATACATGAAAATCTATAAGCAAGAGCATTTGCTTTAGTTTACATATTTATTTATAGTTGAAATTCTAAATATTTTTTTCAGGGTGGAATCATCATTATAGAACTTCATGTTCAAAATGTGCCCCATACTTCAAAGAATTAAAAAATGATACATTGAAATAATTTGATTGTATTTTACAATTCATATTGTATTTAAGTTGCAGAAGGAGCAATGAATACTGTAGGTATGTAGATGTAGATACAGCAAGAAAGGATTTTTTCACAGCTGTGCGTCCAACTTGAAAACAAGCATTAGTTTCTACCAGGTGCTTCTTTGTCATATCCCTGTCATCTCCTGTCTCCTTTCCCTGTCATCTTCCACAACCAAAGGGAAAACCACAACGTACTTGTAATTTTTCACATATCCTGAGTCAGAAATGTTAGAAAGATCTGGGAGAGGTAATAGTGTGTCCTCAGCAGAATATGGCCCCAAAACATGCTATAGAATAATAATAGCTGCATTTGGAATAACGACTGAGTTATACCTAAGCACTGAGCTTTTATAACAGGATTGACCATTAGCAAGGCTCTGTGCTCCAGCTAGTAGCCTCTCTCCAAGCAGATACACTAAAAAAATGTGCTGTTGTAGAGCTCTGCTACAACAACAATAGAACTCTGCTAGTTCTATTCCCTTGGAAAAGAAGATTTATCTCTCTTTTCTGGAAGAATTACCTCCTGCCCTAAACTATTACTGAGCTATACCCAAGGCCAGAGAACTTTGTCTTTAAAAGAGACAGAGGTAGGGACTGAAAGCTAAGGCCACTGTATCCGGCATCTTTCCCATACCTATAGCAACACTACAAAGAAATTTACTTGAAGCAGTGACACACCAAACTGTTAATACTGTAAGTGGACAGCAGAGTTAAAAACAGGGAAGCACCCATCCTTCTTTCAGCATCGGTAATATAGCCTCCCTCGTTAAAGAAACGGGGGAGGGAAACCAGCCGGGAAACAGGGCAGCTTTGACTTTCCCATTCTTGCTGTTATTGTTGTAACTGGCTGTTGATGATGACTTTTAAAGAACTAGATCAAATCTAGAACCATCCACTGAACATTCAGTGCTGACAGGAGCTGAGACACAAGCTGACTCAGACACCTGAGTTATTTCAGCTTTTCACTGTATATATCAATAAATTACCAGTGGATATATACCACTGTATATATCAATAAATTACTCAGAGCAAGTAGAGTTTTTTGGATATGCAACTCTGTGATGCTATAAAGAGAGCAGAAGGAGACAAAAGACACAGAGGGTAATTTGCCCCATTTTGGTAAATTACACCATTTTAATTGAACTTAACCTGTAACCCTGTGAGCTTTAGATTCTTTTAATTTTTCCTCTTCAATACTTAAGCAAATTAGTTATTTGACATTTTTACCCCAGCTGAAATTAACGAGAAAAGTTTTGTATATAATCATCATATGTAGCTATTTCTAATAGATATTAAAATATTTTTATAAATCAAGGGAAAAAATCTTCTTCTAGCCCATTCTGAAGACTTTCAATTAACTATTTTTTCTTTCTCTCTTTGTTTTCCTCTGATTTTTTTTGCTTGGTGGTGTGGTTTGGCTATGTCTTTGGCTATTCCTAGTCCAGCTAGGAATTTATCTGTTTTCATAACTAATGGTTAATTGAATGGTTTTAGAACTACTGTAGACTTCAATAAAAGATGCATTAGGCTGTCACATTCATATGTTTCTCTTAAGAATGAAATTCACTCTTCTGACACTTAAATGCAGTAAAATTGTAGCTTGCAGATGAAAGAGAGAAATATTTTAAAACGTAATTTTCAGTCTACTTTAAAATAAATGATGTAATAAATAATACATATATTTAAATGATACATATATTTAAAAACTAGTAATTAATGTGATACTATGATAGTTTTAGAAAGCTATTTCCTCTTACATTTGTTTTTAAAGTTGTTTTCAAAGCTGCTTTTTTTTGCTATATTTTATGATATTCCTGCAAAAACACATTGCCATATGAAATGTAAGCTACTATATTTCTTGATGACTCACAGGAGATATGGGCTTCCATTTTCCCATTTTCCTTCCTAAAGGAAACAAATTGCAAATTTAAGAAACTGGCAGTATCTTGAACTTTAAAAATGAGTGTTTTGAACTCCTGAGGAAAGGGCATGTCTGATTGAGTTCAACAGAGCTTTCATCTGTAGCAGGATCCTGACACTGCGTTTGTTTCAAGAGTCATACCATTGAAGTGCCATTAGGATACCTTATTCATCTTCCTATTAATCATGATTAGGCAAGAATGCACACTCCATAGAGTGCAATGTTGGTATTTTATGGAAAAAAATTAAAAGAACAATCCTGTACTGTGATGTACAAATGGTAGAGATAAAAGGGGAAGTTAATCAAGAACTTTCTGGTTTAAACAAAGACACCTGTTCATTCCTCACTTCTGGCTTAAAATAATTCAGTCTGAAAAATTATGTTGAATTAGATAGTGGCAAATTATTGCCTTGGTGAGAGGTTTAACACAGTCATTTAATCTTTTATGGATTCACAGACAGTCTATCTGTGGGTGATCATGCAGAAAAGTATATTTACAACATGTATGAATGTTTGAAAGTACACAAAGTATGAAAGATTTAAGTATAAAGCATACATTTATAACACATAGAACACATTTATAAAAAGATAGTATTGTAATTAATAGTAACTTTGCTAATATATTATTAATGACCTTTTAGACTTATTTTGTGTAATTTATATCCTAAAGTGAAGGATATATATTCATAGGATTTATATTCCCAGTGAAGCCAAAAAAAGACATTTTTGGCTTCATATAATATATGCTAAATACTCATTAAAAATATTACGTGTTATTTCTGAATTACATGACAGAAGAGCTGAGTGCCTAAAAATAAGCACCTACTACCAGAGCAAACATCCTTCTGGATCCCACTTGTCAGAATGCTGCTCTGAGGAGGCTGGATTTCCCAGAGGATCTTTGTCAGAAAATATTTAAAAGATATTTTCTCCGCATATGAGAGGGAGATGTGAAATAGTGAGAGTGCTATAAGTCAAGAATGAAGTATGTAAGTGCAACGCAAACTTCAGGTGATGAATAGAAATGGTAAGCATACTAGCAAAAAGAGAAATAAAAAACAAAATAGTGTTCACAGAATCACAGAATGGTTAAGGTTGGAATGGACCTCTAGAGATCATCTAGTCCAACCCCGCTGCTCCAACAGGGACACGTAGAGCATGTGGCACAGGGTGACATCCAGGCGAGTTTGGAAGACCTTCAGAGAAGGAAACTCCACAACCTCCCTGGGCAGCCTGTTCCAGTGCTCTGTCACTCTCACATGGAGATGGAACTGCCTGTATTTCAACTTGGACCCATGACCTCTTGTCCTATCACTGGCCACCACTGAGAAGAGTTTGGCCCCTTCCTTCCTACATTTCTCCTTCACTTACTTATACATATTAATCAGATCTCCTCTCAACTTTCTCTTCTCCAGGGAAAACAGGCCCAACTCAGTTTTTCTTCATATGAGAGATGTTCTAGTCCCTTAATCATCTTTGTTGCTCTCCATTGGACCCTCTCTAGAAGCTCCACGTCCCTCTTATACTGGGGAGCCCAGAACTGCACACAGTACTCCAGGTGCGGCCTCACCAGAGCTGA
>JAVCKT010036881.1:0-40798 GCA_032273925.1 Rhynchotus rufescens | reverse complement strand
ATAAGGGACAGGAACTTAAACGCTGTAGAAATGACTCCTAGTCATCCAGTCATTAAAGCAATGTTATATTATAACATTTATCATTGAATGACTTACAAAAATAATTTTTTAATTACTTCTATGCCCTAAAATTGGGCTTATGCAACAACTCTAGTATAGAGCTGGTTGAACACATGGTCAAGTAGTTGCTGCCTAATTCTTTTTTAAAATAAAGCTGAAAGATTATTTTTTTTTAAAACCCATGCAACAGTTTTGAAATATGCAACAGCAATGAACAGTAAAGTACATAGTAATAGTGTAATGAAAATAAAGGTGATCATTTTTCAAAGTGTTTTTGTTTGTTTTTAAAACAAATAGCTGATAGGTCTGAACAATTTGCATTTGGCTAGTTTAATAAAATAGACCTATGACTGGATGCCGTCAGCTTCAATACATTGACTTGCATGGTACACATCAAACTAAAGAAATGAGGAAGAGCGAGTATCCGGCAGCAAGGTCGGCTACTGAGTATTCACATTACTCTGTAGAAAATGCGTAACATACTGGTAGGCAGAGCAGTTGAGAAGGGAAAGCTCAAGTTCATCAAGTCGATTCCTCACTAACCACTCAGCCAGCTCTTAGTCTAATTTATCTGCTACATACGCAGGAAAAGTATCTCAAGTAACCTATTCTGTTCCTTAGTTCCTTGTCATAGGACATTGAGGAGAAGAAAAAAAATCACCCCTCCCTTCCACTTAACCAGAAATTGACCATTAAAAAGAAAGAAAAAGCTTGTCACTTGATGGGCCACAATACTTGAAAGCACACTTCAGAGACACATGGCAATGTCAGCTTTGAATCAGTAGCTCACCACATCAACTGCAATATTTCTGTCACTTAACTAGGGGCCTCTTTTTTACTCCTTACTGTCTTGCTTCACCACATCATTCCTCTTTGTTCACCAAACCTACCAGCCATCTGCACTGGGTTCAGCAAGGCCCTCTACCCATCTCACAGGCAACGTGCTCACAGGATGGTGCCTGTCCTCCCATGCTGGATCGATCCTATCAAGTATCATCCTTCACTTCTCTCCAACTTACATTTTGCCTTCTTCTCAGAGATTCTTTTCCCTTCTTCCTCTATTACCATTCTCCATCCATGTTTCTCCCCAAAATGCTTTCCTCTCTCCTTTCCATGATTCTAAAATATAATTTTTGTCATAATGAAAAGACAGTCTATCACAGTAGAGGTCTGAATATTATGTTTTCTTCCTAAAAATCTTCTTTTAAAAAAGCAGCTATTTCCTATTGTTAGCTGTGAAAGAATGCAGGCTTAATTACCCTTAAATTGGTCACTCTCTTCTACCATCTTTTCCCAATGATGACCAGAAACAGCAAATATAAAAGCTATTTAGAATACTAATTAAAAATACAAAGGACAGCAACTTGTAACATGCTCAAATATTTTAACATAATGCCTAAATATTTCTGCCAAAAAAAGGAAATATTCAAGTATGTGAAACAGGTAGAATGAAGTCTGCCTTTACTTCTACTAAAAAAAAAAAAATAAATAAAAAAACACCACCACCTCTTACATCCATAGCAAGACCTGCAGCCAACACTTGGAAACACTGACACCAGACCAAACACACACTGAAAACAGATGTGACAAAAACCAAGCTGGGCTTCCTTAATGTATGAACATTTTCAGTACAAGATACTAGGGGAACCTAAAAATGGACAGGATTTCGGGTGATAAAAGATTATTTGCGCAAGTCAACAAAGATTTGTGCATCTGCGTTAGCAAATAATGTCAAAAATAAACAAAGCGTAGACAGAAGGAGAATCATCCTAAAAAATCAAGCTATACAAATACACCAAGAATAGAGAAGGCTTTGAATGATAATGCTTGCATGTTACCAAAAATTAGCTTAAATCCTTTGATTTCAGGATGAATAGCTACGAAAATCAGATGCTCTAGTTCATAAGGAATTAGAGATTTGAAATGGGATATGCCACAGAATTTGTATTAACAGTTCAGACTGGATGATTGCAATTGTCCTCCTGAGCCTCGGCAGAAGAAAAAAAAAATTCCACATTTTGAATGTTATTCAGAATGTGAATGAGATTCGAATAAAACTGGTACTAAATGGCAGAATATTTAAGAACGTTGGGAAGTTAAAAATTAATGGTAAACTTTTTCATTAAATACATATAACTGGGTAACATGTTGTCCTCCTTTTTATAGGAAGCAATGCCGATGCTCCTTCCTAGGCTCCAAACTGCAGAAAGTGGCCTTAGAAAGAAAAGAGGGGGAAGAGAAGGAGTAAAAACAAACAAAACCCCCCACCTCAAGATCTACTGTATTATAAATTATTTTTAATATTGATATAGAAGTTTTAGTTTTCTGATGGTAATTCCATTGCCAGCTCTATATATTGTCCAAGTCAGTGTTTCTTACAATGTTGCTTACAATATTTGACTTGCCTAAATTTCTTTCTTTCACCAATCCAGTCCTGAAATCCCAATGAACTAAGACAATATTTCTGTTCCAGATTTGTATTTGGATAAAGCAACCTGTCCCATTTCCCTACACTCTGAACAATGCCCTAGAACTATCATTTTAAGTGCTATGGCAGGATGAAGACCTTAATTAATCTCCTGCAACACATCAATCATTCTAGGGCAAGAGGAATATTTCATATTAGATATACCACTGCAAAATGCTCCTTCAGTATACGTGTCCAAAATCTCCCTTATCTACAGCTGTAAACTAGGACAGAAAAATGAACACAGCCTGCCAAATAACCCTGCTGCATTAAAATTCAATACAAAACCAAAAGCTGAAAGCAGTCCTTATCAAAACATGCTTTGTATTGACCTCATCTGTGCATGCCCAGCTTCTACAGATAAAACAAAATGAGTTTAGCAAAACCAGTTTCTCTACTTAAACCCAAGGGGTGGTGATGGGGAGAACAGGGAACTGTCTAATGTAACTTGGAGAGCGTATCCCCTGCAAGACAACTTTTGCACAAGATTGGTACAGAAACAATACACCAAGGAACACTCAGAAAAGGAAAAAAAAAAAGATTTCATCAGGAATAGCTGTAGAAGACCGAAATAAAAATCACGGGTAATATTAGATAGATGCAACAGAAGCATATTAAGCACCCTGGGAAGTTTCCCAGTTAAATCAGCCTTAAAATGGAGTTCACTGCTTCAGTCCTTCAGGGATTTCTACTGCACAAAAACCATCAAAACCCTGAGCTTCTCAAAACTCAACCATTAAAAGCATCTGTTTGGTTTTCTTCCCCTCCCTCCTGTCAACCTGAAGTATTTTGCAAGTCCTGAGCCCACATTCTAAGGATATCAAGGAGAACAACCATCTGGATTAAAAAGGAATAAATAAAGATTATCTGCTATCTCTGCATACTTCTCAGAAAGTCAGTCACTTGGAGGTGGTGCTGAAAACCCCTGGTCCAAGAGCCAAAATACTTTTGCTGGAGAAATAATGGACAAACGTAGGAACTATTACTCTATTTGATTTCTTACACCAAATATCAGAGAACATTTTCAGAGAAAGAGTCTTCAGCACTAATAGCACACGCTGGCTCCTGCTCAAGTGGCATACACAAAGAGAGGCAGAAGAACAAAAGCAAAGTCTGTGTTTAATAATAATATTATCCCCAAACACATGCAAAAGATGACAGCTAGAAGCTGAAAGACAGCTATAATCTGTAGCTTCACAAAGTGGAAGTCTTCTGCTAATACTCTAAAGCTGACCAAACCGGATCATATCTGCAGTGTCTCACTTGAATTACTTACTCTAAATTTATCATTTAGTAAGGGAATACTCTTTTATTTTTTTTTTCTGGCATACATAGAAATCAAGCAATTTTCCAGCAATTTTCTTTGAAAGAAGCCTTCATGATGCATGAGAAGCACACATGAAATACAAAGTAGCTAAAGAGAGGATACATTCCTAAAGATGAAATGGAATTAAGATTTCTGCCTTAGAATACATGAGTTACAGCAGCCTAGATGGGTTTCTTTTTGACAAAAACAAAACAAAAAAAGAACAAAAAAAAATCAGAAAATATTTTCAGATATCTGTGCATCTTTAAAGGTCAACAAGTCAAACATAGGGAATTGCTTCAAAGTTTAATCAGCAGAAGCATAAAATCTGATTTTGCTACCTTAATTGTCATATTTTTATTAATGCAAACTAAGCACATGTGAACACACTTTACTTCTACATTAAGAATCTGAGCAGCATTAACTAATGGACTCCTCATGTAAGAAAGTACCTTGCTTAATACAGGCAAGGCTGAAAGATCCTGACACGAGCCAGCTCTGCCAGCACTGCAGCTAAACATCAAGCGTACGAGACTTCTCCAAACACCCAGGCAGAAAACACCCTGGCAAAACCACCCAGGCCAGACGGGCACGTCAGCCTCCTCTTGTGTGAGCGCCTTTCAGCGACTGCTTGTGGCACTCTTGTCAAGGGAGAAGAAAACTTGATAAGTGTATTTGTTTTGCCAAGAATATAATTTGACAAAATTTAACATACGTTCAAACTCAGACTGCCCGCAGGCCCTCTTCACCCACGTAAATTACTATAAAGAGTTTGAGGCAGTCTAGGTAAAACTTGGCCAATCAGAAGGCAAGCTACAAGGCCACAATTTAGGGGAAAAATACATATTTATTTCAATGAATAACGTATGCACTAAGATACACAAATAAATTTATAGAGAAACACTTAAACTGTTTTCTCAAAACAATGCAGTATGGTATTTGGAGCAAATAGAAAACAATTCCAACAAAGTAACTCTTTTTAAATTCCTCCTCCACGAATTTTTTTTAAGATTCATAGTATTCTAACTTTTAAATACCATTCATTCCTTGAAAAGGCCATTTCATACGTCTCACATACAACAGAACACAGAGGGTTCATTTCCATGCTATTTCTCCTCACCCCCGTGCCAATTAATAACTCCCAACAGATACTCCCGTTTCTCTCAAGACTTCAGTAAATGCTAAATGTTAAGTGACATGACCAAGTCTACATAGGCAAATGAGTGAGCAGGTTTCTTAAACTGAAGCAGCATATAATAGAGGGAACTGTGTTCCAAGCAAACTTGAAAGTTCGCCATGCAGACACTTAGTTTGGTCCCTGTATTCCTTTTCCTCCCAGGAAGTTTCCCCCCAAGCCTCTCTGCTGAAAAGAACAGAGGAGTGAGGAAGTAAATGCAAATACATGTATGTGGCATATCAGCAATCTCATGCAAATAAATAAATTTAGGAGAAGGTTAAACCCAAAGACCATAAGGCTTTCATTTTACTGCAAATACAACATAATTAAGAAGTGGGGTTTACTGTGCTCAGTTAAAAGACCAAACATCACATTGGAAGAGACACAGAATCAACCCTATCTGTGGAGCTCAGAGGATGAGCAGCATTTTGAAAGCTGGAAGGCGTACGTGCCGCTCCTGCCTTCAGGAAGAAAGGTTTACTCTTTGTGTAACTGAGCTAAAAAATAGGCAACGTGAAAAGAAGTTGCACTTAATAACTGCAGGAATCATATTTAACTCGGTGCTTATTTCCTGAGCATCTTTCTTTGCCCTGTTTCCTTCAGAATACTACTACTGTTAAGGAACAATAACTTTCTTAGCAGTTTATACAGCCTTCACTCTTTCTAATTTCTGTTTGTCGTGCACATCTCAAGACTAATCATTTTGTTTTATATAAACACTAAACAACCATTAGTTCTCAGCTATTAGAATAGCTTTACTTTTTCTATAAAAAAAACCCTGAAAGTAGTTATGGGCAATTAGATTAGCTTTGCTTTTTCTGTAACAAAATCAAAAGAATCACTTCAGGGATCCTGGTATAAAAGTTTAGTCTGGGGCATTATGTAACCTGCCACTATCCTGCCCAGCCTAAAGGGTTGCAGCTATTATCAAATGAGATCCAAATGAAGAAAGCTATACAATATATTAATTATGCCTGCCTAACAAATCTCTATTGCATTTCCCATTTAATAGCACGGTCTTTCCTTGTGCTGGATGAGAGGGTTCCTGCTCGTCTTTCTAGGAAAAGAAGTTATTTAGAGACAGAAGAAAAAACAGAACAAAACCAACTAAGCAACCAAGAGAGATAAGAAAGGTGCAGTGAGACAGTCCATGAGACAATTTACGTACTTAGGATGTCGGATGTCAGGCAGGGATCGCTCCAGCGCTATGTTGTTGCTAACAAATATGTTGAAGCCATTTTCCCTGTAAGCAGAATCATCATGGTCTTCCTCTGTCAGTGGGTAGGGCTTTCCATGTTCTCCTTTCCCTACAGTGAAAGGAGACAATTATTTGCCTCTAATTGTTAGTACAGAATTGTTAGTACAGAACAGAGAACAAGAACAAACAAAAAGAGCAAAGTCAGCCTCAGCTTGAATAGGTATATGGAATCTGCAACAGCTCTCACAAGCTTCCTGCATTTTCTTTAGCCACAAACGCCTGACAGAAAGAATAGGATCTGCTCGGATGTTCTTCAGATGCACTACCATGGACTTCAGAAAACAGGCTGCAGAAGCCTCAGTAATAAAGAGCAGGGTTCCTCCCAGAAGCTTCTCTTTGGAGGCTTCGTTCCTTCTCCAGGATGCAGGAGAGGCGCAGAGTGCGTGTTAGACTCCCTGCTCCGGAACAAAACTTAAGGCCATCGCCGCTTTGGGAGCAAACAAACTAAAGTTATTTTCTTTGCTTATATTTCCTCAGGTAAGGCTTGGCAGGTAGGTAGAATTATCTCGTGCAGATAACACAAAACAGCTATTGGTTGACTGCAGGCTCTTTATTACAAGCTCCTTTATCACAGTAGTGCCGCTAACACTTTTTGCTTTTCATTTTTTTTTTTCCTGAAATAACAGAGGATACGTTAAAAAGGATTTTTAAAAAAAAAAAAATAAAAAAAGAAAAAGAGAAAGGCATTTTTGTTTCATTTCAAAAGCCTCAAAGATGTGTCCTCACATGGATTTCTTTACTAGGTTGATGCAGTTTTTTTTTAATTTTAAATTCAGTATCTACAAGGCTGCAAGAAAATAAAGTTTTGACATGAAAGAGCTAGATTTACTAACAATACTGAGGTCAGGACTCTTAATAGAGGGAAAACTCTTAATAGAGGGAAAACAAACTTCTCTTTAATAATTTTTCAAATACAATTTCAAGGAATGCAAGATTTGAACCCTAGACTCCTCTGTACCTAGGTACACATCTCAATCTCTGATTTCTGGATAAACATCTCAACCATTACCAACAGTTTCTTGTATGCAGTGTACGATGCTATATTGTTATTTTGCTTTAAATAAATTATAATTAGGCATGGAAGGGGAGAACAAAAACACTATGTTTGCTGTTTGTGTTCTACTTCTAGAGGTCCAAAGTAAAGTAACTTATCAGTAAAGTAACATTCCTATTACTTCCAATACAAAAATATGAACCGGTTTTAAAGAGAAAAAAAAAAAAAAAAAAAGGAAAAAAAAAAACCCAAAAAGGGCCTCAGAAGTCCCTTTGAATTCATCCAACTCACTGGCTTTCCTTCTGCACAGACACACATGCAGGCCCCAGCCTTGCTTTACATCAAAATTTCAAATTGCAAATTAAGCTAAATAAGACCTTCTGCATCAGAATCAAGTTTTAGTAGCAAAAATGCAAGCTGCAGAATTAGTCTCAGCACTACCTCTTTTGGCCGATGACTCAGTTTCTCTGCTCTTCAGCAGGCAGAGCACTCTCCACCATTCACCATTTCCAAAAGCAGCTTTTGTGCTCAAGTTTAGGGTGTTCAGCTTTCTAGAACAAATTGCGACAAAACCAAATGTTTTGCTCTGGGCTCCTTGAATACCCTCGCGCCGCGGGGGCCTGGCCAGATGCACTTGGCACCTCTCACTGCTCACTGCCTTTCAGAAACCAGTCACTCCAGTTCCCCCAAAGAAATCATCTGGTTGCTCCCTGGCAAAGCACAAGTTTTTAATTCCAGCTTCTCCTTCCTGAGGTACTTCTCGTTGTCTGTCACGTCGCTCACTTAACACCCACCTCTGGCTACTGCACCTCTATCGCTTCCAGTCCGGGAGCGAGAAGAAATCCCGCCACTCCAAACCAAGTCAAACCATAAAAATCTCCACTTGTCCTTGCAAAAGATGAAATGCTGCGAGCTGCTAAGCCCCAGGTGCCTCTCAGGTTCTCCACAGGCTACGCCTTGCTCTACAGCTAATGATCACTTTTTAAACTCTCTGCATCCCTCCCTCCAGGATCAGCACTAAGAGCAAGCCCCCTTCACCTAAGTGCTTTTAGAGAAAGACAACTTCCCCCCTACAACTAATAAGTAGCAGCCACCCGATTCCCAGCTCATGGGGAGCAGCTGCAAGAGGGAGGGAAGAAGAAAGTGCAGAGAAACACCCAGGAGCACGCACAAAAACCCACAGGCCTCTTTAATGCTCTAAGTAGGTCACATTGCACACATAAATACATTAAAAACGTAGCATTTGCAATTGAAAATGCTGTAGTTGCACAGCTTTAGAAGTTTTTTGTCAGATAAAATATTTATTTTTAACTCAAAATTCTGTACATATAATTACAACTTTTTAAGCCTTAATGAAAATATTTAACGCTACTAACAAGGAAAAAAATTAGTTTGTATAATGAAGTATTATTTACTTATGTTATTTCATTATTAAAGTATCTTGTCATTTTTAGTTTGAAATATGCCTTAAATGCATTTACCAGATTCTAAAGCTAACATAATATGAAATCTGAGACTCTAATTCTATATGAATCTCTTATGAATCCCATACTAAATATGGGGAGGAACCATAATAATAAAAGAGCAGCTGATGATTCAGAGTACTACTCAAAATACAAAAGTGCATTTACATCAAATCTGTTTCATAATACAGTAATTATAAACTCATCAACTCAACCCCCAAGACATTATAGAAATTCCAGCCTGTTTCAGCACGTCTTCTATATAAGTATACCAAAAGTAACTTTTTACATTTGCTTATAATAGGATTTATCTAGGTAGTTACTAGCAGAATGGAAATTCCACGATCTGTATGCTAAGTCAGGCTATGGCTCATACAATTTTTATGATAAAACTCGCTTTCACTCTATATCAGGAGTGTGTGTTTTACTGATGAAGTCTGTTATCCTGTTATCAGGATACATCTGTTTTTCACAATGCACCACTTCATTTTCTCCCCTACTAAAAAAAACAGACTGGAAGACACGTGGTTTCAGCGTAAACACTTCCAGAGTTAGATTCTCCACTTCCTCCTTAGTATGGAGCATTATTACTGTGCACAGCCAAAACACATTTGGTTCATTACATACATACAGAAGTGTGTGATTTGGATATCATTGATGTTTTTCCTAGAGCAACTCAGGAAGAGATAGAACTATCTTAGATCACGGTTTCAAAACTGTCTGACAAACACCAATAGCAACTTGGCTCATGTGGTCCTGAGGTGCACCACACGTTGTGACAGGAGTTGTCTCCCCACAGCCTAGTAAGCTGCACACTTACAGCACTAGCCCAGGCTTAGGGCTGGGATCCACTGAGTCTTTGCCCCAGCTTGCTTGCTTATATGCTCACCCTCAGCTGCTCCTGCTTAGCTTGAGATCAGCTCCTCACTCATCACATCCAGCTCGAAAGGACTTGGCCAGTTTCTCTAAAAGAACTCAGGTAAAAACAAGCACTTGTTCAGCCTTGGAGGGAGAGAAAAAGAGAACTAGGAAAGTGAGTGCTAAACCAGTGAAGCACAGCTTTCTGAGGCCCAAAGGGTTTGGATTTTACAGAAAAAAAAATTATTTTAATCTCCTTACCTTTACAAGTTATCATGTGTGCATTAGGTTTCTTCTCCCTTCTACCTTCCTAAATTAGCACAGAAAATTGCCTTCACTGCGCTCTGACTTAGAGCTTAGAGCTCTGGCTTAGAGCTGGAATATTCAAAAGTCTGCTTGCTGTTCTGGATTTAGCATAAAAATGAAAAAAAGGAGACATAGTACAGAAAACTGGAAAAAGTACTGGCTTGGCCAGAATATCAGATGTGCAATTGGTCTTTTCTAACCTCACTCAATGACATTACTATACCCTATTTACCATACACACTCTGAAGGATTTAAGTATGCTTGATAGCTTGTGATACCTGATAGATTAAAGACAACCACATAAAAAACATCTTCATTTGATGATGAACATAGAGCAAAAGGAGAACAGACTTGCTTCTTCAGCTGTGACAGGAAGGGAATAGGATGAGATCAAAAAAAAAAACCCAAAATGCTACATACTTGGTACAAATACTAACAGCAGAAAAATAGCTCTGGATCAGCCACATTAGCGAAGCTGCCAATAATTGTAAAGAGAACAGAGTAAGAGTTGGTAAAATACAGCAGCTATAAACAAAGTTGTGCATGCAGGAGAAGAGTACTGCGGTACTTGTGCAAGCAATGGACAGAGGGTGCTGCTTGATGAAATTATAACCTCCAAGAAAACACATTTCTACAGTTTCTTCCCTCCTCTCTCTCCAGACATTATTTATATTTCAGCAGGCATGGTAGAAAACAATGACTTTGCCATGTAAGATAAGGGAGGTTAAGCAAATGCTTGACACCTCTGCACAGAGGCTGGCAGACACCAAATGAGCAGTGAACATAATCCGCTCACTATCTGTAGGAAAGAGCTGGGGACAGATTTGACTACTGGTTATACTAGCTCTTATCAATTCATTAAGGTTAAACAGCATGGGCACACCAAGCCAAGGCTATAATTCATGAAAATGTTTATGCACACCATTTAATTTAAGCCTGAGCTAACACTGTGGTAATAGGGCATGAGAATTCTCCCTGTGTTTAAATGCTTTCCTAAATAAATAGGTTTTATTTTAATACGTGAACCTAAAACCCTGCAGGTATTCTTGCTTACCAGGCCTCCAATATTTAGGACATAATTCCACTGTTCAAAAATAAAACCAAAGAAAACCCGAACATCACAGATGTTCAATACCCTTAAAATACTCTATTCAGAATCCAGTGCGATGCTGGCTGCACACATCTCACAAACTCAGTGCCCCATTTTGTCTTATAGAAGTTCTTATGGGGAAACAACTAAGGAGCTTCAGACTAAAGCAGTATTTTAATACAAAGCTAAAATCCTATGGGGGGCAGTGACCACGTTGCTTAGCACACGTAGACAGAGGAACACAAGTCCAAAATGAATGCAGCCCCATACCAGCTCCCCCAACCCCTTCAAAAGTAGGGAGTAAAAAGGGAAATAAAGATCATAGGTTGAATAAAGACATCCTCTGAATGAGACACAATCTTCCTGCTTCTTACCAGATAAAGTTCTGCACAGCAGTCTTTTATGTTCCCCAATATAGAAGTCAGTCTGTGACTGTCCTAGGGATGCAAACACTGTGTTCAAAGCAATCTTTGTGTTCAAAGTATACTGCACATCATTTCCCAATTTCCCTAATGCATCTTCTTTATTTTAACATTAGAAAAGCAAGCTGCATTAAAAAAAAGTCAAAATTCTGTTTAAATATGCACTTCAATAGCACAGCTGAACACAAGTTAGCAATTTTTTATATGGAGATGGATTTCATTTTATTTTTATTAATAAATATAACATGGTCCATTACCAATTCAGACTGCCACCATATTCTGCCTTTTGGAGAAGGACAGTCCAATTTGACAGCTAAAAAAATCATTTCTTTCTTAAATCAAATGCTTTTTTGTATCATGTATTCTCACTATCCTCAAGGGTGGTTCTGCTAATACTGTGGTGAAATTAGATTGAATAGAGAAGTGATTTGATAAATGCATGAAGCAGCATTTCTTCTATTGACACGAAATGTCTCAGCTTTTCCTACAGTATCTGTGCTTAGTGGAGCTCTCAACCTGTTCACACATTAAAATCTGAGGCTGCTAGAGCAGCAGACACCTACTAGCCCTCGCATGGCCTTGCAGCTCCAGATCATTACTCACTTGCTAGACCCCCTCGAAAACGGAGCAGATTCAGTTCCACGTTCAGTTTAGTTCCAGCTAACCCAGGCAGCTCACTGCTGTTTCAAGAGCACCCTGCATTACACCGTGAAACCACAGAGCACCTTCTTTGTTTTTGTTTTTCCCCTCTGCGCTGGAAGTATCAGCTTCTGGTTATGGCTAAGGAAAAAAGAGTCCGGAAAATAATTGTGCCAGAATCTGTGCACAGAATCATTTCTCCTCTGCATCTCAAATTCACGTTGCCTTTTAATGGAGATTTTCTGGTTGAGGCTTTGTAAAAACAACTTATATACAGCTAAAAGTCAAGTTTTCTACTATGAGAAACACAGGTTTTAGATTCTGTTTCTTGAGAAAGGCTGAAAAAGCTAAACACAGTGGGATGTTTCTCTCCTCTCAGCCTCCTCCCCACTTCCTTCCCGCTGCCCCAGAAAAAGAACAAAACCAAAAACCAAAACAACAAAATAGCAAAATACTTTAAAACATAAATATCAAGAGAGAAATTAAGATGAATAAGATTTATCGGTTCTCATCTTCTTATACATCTCTTAATAGCACTCATTTAATTTGACTGATGGTTGTATAGACATACTTGGACGTTTTTATGTATGGATGGACTTTATTTGTAAAATAGTCAGTACTTTGTACAGAACAGCAAAGAGAAAAAGAGAACCCTGATGTACTTTGAATACTTCAAAAGATATGAGAATGAATATTTTTATCTATGTAAAATTAGTTCAAGAGTCTAGACAAGCATTGTTGCAGGCACGGGAGAAAACAAGTTATTTTTATCAAATCACTTTGTCCTTTCATGCCAGGGAAGATATTGCCTGCTTTGAACAAATGCCAGTTGCGGTTTTGCATACTTATATTCATTTTCACTAAAAATGTGTGTAGATTGTAGGTCAAAAAATGCATGATGAAAATTACTCACTTGCTCTAGGATGACAAACTTAAAGCTGCACATGCCTTTTTCTCAAGCAGGGCTACCCAGAGGAAAAAATGCATATGAACACACACATATATACACATAAATATGTAAATATATACATACATAAATGTCGATGCATATTATGGCTTTTGAAAAAAGAAAAAAAAACTATGGAGTAGGTTTTCCAAAGAGCTGTGGAGCCATGAACAGTCAAGGAGAGACACGCATGTCTCCCTGCCTCTATGCACCTTTGGTTATCTAGTGAGGCTGATGAATCTTAATTTTCCATGATCTCTAAGAGAAACAGGAGGAGAATGGGGGATAAGTTGCTAAGATTATACTTTTCCTCAAAGTCAGCAAGATTCAGGAGAAACTCCAATATATTGACTTCTGTAGAAACTAAGATATATTTATCACAGTTCTGTCACACTTTTCCCAGTGTTCTCAGCGTATCCTACTGTTATAAAAACCTTATGAGCCTAATTTACAGGCAAGCAGTTTTACTGATTTCAAATCAATGAAATTGGGATCAAAAAGGCCTATTATTTTTACTTTTGCTACTCTGCCTAACAGCTTAAAAAACCATAGCTGCAAGTTTTATGGTATTTTTAATTATCTATTACATAATCATCAAGGTCTAAGGGAATATAAAAGGTAGTTCCATAGCACTACAGAGACAGCTGGAATCACATCTTACTTGTGCCACTGAGAAAAATAAAACTGCTGTCAATTAAAACCTGGAACAATATGTTCTTAAATGAGTAAATATTTTATAAATATATAATACAATAACACAGCTTTCTATTTGTATTAATCAAAATTTCCAAGCGTAAAGTAGTCCAGAGGTAGGTGATCATGTTAATCTGACATTGTAATTTCTGCCTCTGCCCCTGTAGACTATTTATTAAAGGTAAACAAACTCGCTTATAATGGTTAGTTCCTTGTTTGCTGAGTGAAGGTATTGGCAAGAATCAAGGATTAGCTCTTGAGCTCAGTTCTCCCAGCTATCTACATCACTTTAAACTGCAGCCTGACCCCTCTTGCTGGCAGTTGTGTCTAGCCCAAAAGGAGCAGGGTCCAGCTTACAATTGGAGCAAGTCCATCTCAGCTTATGGTAGCTTGTATAGCACTCATTTTACTGTTGCCCTTTCAAATCAAGACAGTGTGCTCTATCTTCAACACGTATCCTGCCTCAAACAATAATTAATTCCCAAGTCTTACTGCCTGAGCTCTATAGAAGGTCGGATCAGAGTTTTGCCTTTTTAAGCTACCGGTCAATTGATGTGCCTGGGATGCTGTACACCCAGGCAGCATCAGAGATCCGCATCCCTCTGGAAACAGGTTGTCCTGCTTGGCTTTGAGATGATTATTTACAACAAACAGTTAGCTGAAAGCAGCTTTGCTTACAGCTCTGTTGCCAACAAGCATAGCTGTTCACAGGAGGCATTAAAAATGCAGCTTAAGCTTTTCCAAGCAGGCAGCGCAGGGCAGAAGCGGCGCGTGCATGTGCACACAGAGCCCACCTCACCTCACAGTGTGCTTTAAAGCACTGCACAGCTGCAGGCCAGCACGGGGACTACAGGACACTACCCGTGAAAAGCGCGTTGTCTGAAGGCTCCTCACAAAAACAAGTAGCAGTAGTTCTTTAACATTAGAGTCTATGCCTTGGGATGCTTGCTGCAAGCACTGCCATGACTTGAAAAGGTAAAGGGCTGAGTCTGGCCCTTCTCTCCCTTTAATAATTCTAGATTAAAAGAAAAAAAAAAAAGCTGGAAAAAAAAAGATGCCCCGCACATCTCCTCCTTCGCCAGCTCCTTACCACCCGCTGCCACAGCACACCGAGCGCTTCGGGCGCTCAGCGCTGGACCAGGCTGGCAGCGGCCCGTGCATCGGAGCCGGGCTGTGCAGGCGCTGAGGGAGCAACCGTGGGGGAAACAGAACTCATCTCAGGCACGGAAAAGGAGTCGCACTTTGCTTTAGTAACCGAATGATCTGCAAGGGGAAAAAAAAAGGATCCGCTGCATAACGTGGTTATCTGAAGAAATTTCAGAAGTCCTGAGTTTGTTTCACTGTTTAAATAGATGAATTCTCACAAACTATCTCAAGAAAAGCATTTTAATACTCCCTAGGACCAGGCATCTACCAAAATGAATACATATGTCTGAGCTGATCTCTTGAAAAACTCAAACAGAACTGTTACTCACATGGTACATGTGAGAACTAAACAGCTCCAGTAACTTAATGCAAAATCACAGTTGCAGAGGTTCAGCTTTCAGAAGCCCACAAACACAAAATGATCAACTGCTAATAGCCTTCCCTTGCCCCCTGCCTTTAAAGATGTGTTCTAAGTGTGTGCTGTTGAATACTAGCACAGGAAAATCATGAGTATGTGCAGCAGAACAGATCTATTACTATGAGCTCTTCATTTCTTTGAGTTTCTATTTTTCATGATTTCAGCCTAAACTAGCTCCAGAAGCTGGTTTAGTGGCTGGCGCACAAAGAAGATGGCTTGGTGACTCCTCAGCTAGGCACTGCCCCACGCTGTGAGGCTGTGAGCAGTTCACGAAAGGCAGCCCTGCTCGGTGCGTGTGCCACGGAGCTACAGCCCTTATGCAAGAGCTCAACCCTGCAGAGCGCTTGGGGATGTGGCTACCATCTGTATCCATTCTTACACAGGGAAATGGTACAAGCTCCCAGTTAAAGTCTGAGGCAGGGCCAGGAACAGCTGATTCCTAACGCAGTGATTCAGGAGCAAAGCTCCGGAAAGCCAAGGAGAGTGTTTGTAAGCAAGCATAGTCTGCAAATGCAGGGACATGAGGACAAATCCCTTGGGTCATGCATAAAATAAGCATTTTGGTGCTTATTCAGGGCCACAGGGAGGTATAGCATTACAAAATATAGTGCCTTATTAGTTTATTAAGACACTGCAGTTGAGTATCCGCTTAATTTTCTAGTTAAATAAATAGACTATCCTTCCTCAGCGATGCAAAGATATTCTAATTATTCCAGAGCCACATTTGCATTCAACACATTACATTATAGAAATCGTTTTCACAGTTGCTTAATCTAATAATTTAAATCTCACTATATTTTCTCCAGTACTGAAATCTCTGAAACAGTTCAAAGCAACACTGCAAGGACCTTTGAAAACACAAAGTGGCCTCCGATGGCTCAGGCTATGCACTTGACACAGTCCTCTTCCCCTCTGCACATTTCCAGCTATGTCAGTACCCCAGCACCAGCTTAATTTCAGAACTCCTATTGGATTTGATCCTGTTATTGGCATTCAGACTTCGGCTTCAATGGAAAGATACAGGATTATTAATCTTACTGAGTGCTCCAAGAGAAATAAAGGAATGTTAGGTTTTGAAAATGTGTCAGTGCTGCACAAAAATGAATTTTGTGACAAATTTCTGTAACCACCAACCTGGATTTGGAAGAGTAATTAACTGGCAGATCAGAAGCAATTAGTAAATTAAAGGAATATCTGCACGTCTTTAGACATTTAACAATCTACTTCCGTAGACTTTCTAAGCCTGTGAAGTAGTTCCAGAGTAACATGAGAAGCAAACAAAACTTTAACCCATAATTCATCCCATCAGATAAAAATGAGAGTTTATTGTAACTCTCTACAGCCCCAACAGTCCTCATCCTGCAAGCAGATTGCTATATTGAGGAAATTAATAAACACAAAACTCTTCCAAGTAAACAGAATTATAGGCAAAAAGAAAATGCACTTTATGATTACATTAATTTGGAAAACTGGGCCTTTCAAACAGCATTTGCCAGAGCAATATAGCTATTTGTAATTTAACCACCAATGATAAACAGAAGCAGATTGCACTCATTGCCATGATCAATCATGTGTTTTTTCCTTATCACCATGGAGAAAGAATTGGACACAATGTCAAAGCTCAATAAGTTCAGTACTTTAAAATAGTGAATAAAAAAATTTACTGTTGTACCTTCGATAATAATTTCAATTACTTTAAGAGTGACTTCTTAGACATACAGACATTTCATTCCCCAGCAAGCATGCTCCTAAATGCGGATTTCAAGGACACTAGATGTGTATTTTCATTGCTAGTATATAATGCAGTTCCCACCAGTTTCCCTGCTTCTATGCACAGAAGTATTAAACTGATAAACATCAGGATTCTGACACATGCTACCACTGCATCTTTTAATTTATACTAAAGCTGAGCAGATAATTAAGCAGAAAATTATTCTTGATTAATGTTCGACATCATGTCTTTGAGTAATAACGAGGAATATATTAACTACTTAAAACAAATTCATGTTTTCAAGTCCACAAGTTTATTCTTAACATCTAACAGTCATTATCCGATATTCCAAAAGTCCCTATCTGCAGTGCATATGCAGTCAGACACTCCGATGACGACACATGTAGCAGAATAGAACAGGAGAGAGTCTCGTGATCAAAAAGAAAAATTATGAGTGTTTCATCCTGGAAACTACAGCGTTCTGTTGGAAGGAGGTTTAATAGATTATTTACATTAAACTATCATTGGCCATTATCATAAAGGAATAATCCTTTAATGACTCCTCTTAATGAAAGGGAGCTCAGCTCTTCCCTGAGAGTGATGGGAGGGATGGCCTCATGAGTTGTAGCTTTGGGAAAGGGATGGAGGGAAACTTCCAAGAAAAAGTGTCCAGTACTTCCTATTGTAGCTCCTCCTTCCGGCCTCCTTTGAGAAACTCTATGTCCTTCATGACAGAGAGGCAGTGAAATGGCATCGAACTGAGGATGGGGCTGAATGTGGCTCGCCGGCTTTCTGGGGGAGCACACGGCATGAGGCGAATTTTAATTGCAGCACCTGATCAGAAGAATTGTAGCGTGCACCGTATTGTATCATGCAGAGCAATGTGAGCACTAGTGTCATTTCTAGCTCTCTCTGATACCTATTCCTCTCCCAAAAGCAGCTTTTATACCACACAGAGATGCACACTTAACAGTCTGGCAACTGTGCTACTAAATCAATTGAACGATAAATAATAATGAAGTGAACAGCAGCTACCTCTTCCCTCCAACATCTGTAATCTAAGAATAAAGTTACAAAAGCTGCAGTACTTGAAGTGTCAACCCTGTTCAGGCAATTCTGAGTTCATACACTTCAGGGGAATTGTGGTGCACCAGCCCAAACTGTCTGGCTCACTGTCAGGTTTCACATGAGAGATATTTAGCTGCTCAGATGAATTAGCTCTTGGGCCGTCCTCAGCATTAGGTGACTAGAATTTTTCCAAATTAAAGTGAAAATCACAATGTAGTCCTTAAGTCTGTACTCTCCCAATGAGGCATTCTTTGCATGTTGAGTTTGGATAGGGCAACAATAACAAATGTGAAATTATCTCAGATCTGCCCCTTCATTTTACAATGACAAACTCCTTAGGAAGCTACTTCAGTGGCACAACAAATGCTTCTGCTCTCCTTTAGAAAGGGATAAAAGGCAAAGATCTTGTAGCTGAGAAAAGCAGAGTTGGCAAAAATGTTTATATGCTCCTGTATACGACTTTGATCCATATGGGTTTCTTTGTATACTGAAAGTACTTTTTTAAGTACTGGATGAACAAAAGAAGCTAAACCAGTAACGGACCATTATCCCTACCACAGGACACGCTTTAGAAAAATGACTATTTGCTGCCCCAGCATACTGAATAACAATAACATTTGTCAGCGTTAACAGCTTTCCTATAAAAGAAAGGAGAATCCATACCCTGGCTGCTTTGCAACTAAGCAGCCGCAGAAAGGAAAACATCTATATTTTAAAAGAGAATCAGTTATACTGAAAAACTATAGCCACAGCTGAGAGAAACTGCCATGGAGGATTTAAAATGGAATAAGACTTTATGTTACAAATTGAGGAAGACTTTCAGTATAAAATTTGAGCACCTTGAAATTTTTTTCCAATTTCAATATATCAAGATAAAACCACTCCAATTACTGACTCTTGATTCTTCTGGGTTTTATTCATATGTTCAGAACACATTTTCTGAAATTCATTACGCTGTCCCTAAAAGCAGACTTGAAGCTGGCAGAAACCACTAGTAATGAGCTCACTTCCTTTGCAGTACCTCATCAGCCTGATGGCATGCAAAAATATATGAAGTTCGGCCTAGCTGCCCTTCAAAAGGATGTCTTTAAGAGTTTTTACTAAAAGAAGCGTATAAATAAAATTCCTACACGTAATATTTAAGTTTTGCATTAAGCAATGAGAAACCTTCCAGTCTGCTTCTTTCCTTTTTCAAAGCAAATTAAAAACCTCTAAACAAAACCCCCAAACTGCTCTTGACCAAGGTTTTCGTGAGACACTGCCCTCAAGGTTTCTCACTGAAGGACTTTCTCGACAGATTTAGCTCTTGAATTCAGTTCTTACAACTACAGGACTAACCTTCCTTCAAATACCTCAACCGAGCTGTGCCAGTTAGATAAAAGCGTAGCCAAATTATACCCTTGTTTTCCTTTATTAGCATTTTTGAGATGTATCACTATTAGCCACTAAATAAAATTTAAAACCAAAACTTGCTATTTATGCATATGACATTGACAAAAAAACAGTCAAGGCTCTGGACTTCTATGTACAAGTTCAGAATACTCAGAAACAAGGGGAAAAAAAAAATAAACAAAAAAACCCCACCCTCTATCATAGTTTGCCACCAACACTAAAAAGTTGATGGTTGTACAAACAAGGTGAGGAAAAAGTCCTTTAAATGCCAAACTGCAGTGGCAGTTATGGTAGCAAGCTGCTTAACCTATTTGTTAGTAAGAGCTAATTAAAATACCTGCCCTTTAGAACCTTAACAGCTCACAGCTCTCACCCTTCCTCTGAAGCATCGGAAGTTTGGAGTTTTGCCCAGTATAACTGCTTTAATAAGAGCTAGAACAAAATAGAAGAAAACCAATGCAGATGTTATTCGTTTAAAGGCTTAATTTTTGTGTGACAATATTGAATTACTCTCTCAACTAAAGAGTTCTTGGAGAATGACTAAGGATTTGATATCCTGAATACACTTTTGCCTTTGATGAGGCAAGAAGTTTCTCTTTTGAGAGAGCAGGAAGGCAGACCCTGGAGGGTGATGGAATGGGCTTGGATACCTTCATCCCTGGAGACTCTTCCTTCCCTGCTTTACACACCAGGCTTCAGGATGGGTTTCACCTTTTGGAGGTCTCTCTGGAACAGCAGGGCAAAGAGCAGCTGCAGGCATCAGTAGCTTTGCATACATTGGCCCAAGTTCCCAAAACATACGTGCAATGTGTGTAAAACAGAACCAAGAGCCTGGGCAAACAAATTCCTTTTAGCTACTATCTTAAAATACAAACAGGTTGTAAGAGTAAATTAGTCTTGCAGCAAGTATTTGTCAACTATCACCACAATTTCAAAGACACTAACCAGGTGTCTACAAAGAGACTGACATATATGTATATGTAAAAACGGTTGCCATCTGCCTGCGTGCCCTACCTGGTTCTCGATGAGAAACATCTTACTAGACTTTTTTTAGTGATTCACCTCTGGAAAACTAATCTGTATGAAATGAGCCCAGTCTGACATGTAAAGGTCTAACATATTTAAATGGCCTTTCTCTCAGTCAAAGTAATATTTTGAAGGAGTAGAAAGGTAAAGAGTATACAGGAAAGACTTATAACTTTAATTTCTTCCCTCCACTTGCTATTTAAATAAATAAAAGCAAAGACTGTGCAAATGGCACAAGAACTGTGAGGAGAACCAGGTGATACAGTTTATTCTAAGAGGTTTTTCCTGTGAGATCTTATTTGCACACTGTAATAAAATGGCTCAGTAGTCAAACATCAAAAAAAAAAAAAAAAAAAAAAATCCTGTCAATATTTTCAAGTCACTTGACCAATTTCTGAGGCAATTTCTTTCAAAAACAAAGACTTAAAAAAAAATGTTTAGTGCTATGAACACAGCTGTTCAGCAGTTGCCATTCTCTCAGAAATTAGCTTTCAATTATACTGAATTTTCTGTGACTCTCATAGAACATAATCATTTGGCGCATAGGCAAGCAGTCAAAAGCACTGCTAAACATCTCCAAAACACTGCAAGGCAGAAGAAAAAAGAGGCATTATTAGTGAAAGAACGTGTTCTATGAAAGAACAGTCCTTTCAAAAGTCCCCTTTCGATAACAACATGAAACCCAAGCTAAAACCAAAAGACTATGGCAGTTAAAGCATGAGATATTTCTACCTTATTTGCTTTTAATCTTATGGGCAGAGCTGGTCAAAAAGTACTCTGAAATGAAACCTTATTTTTTGTTTTCCCATTAGTTCTGCTCAGCCGAAGGTTCTCATTTTTCTGTTCCTCCCGTTTCCTCTTTGCAGTTTTTTTGATAGAAAAAGCTATCAAGATACCACTTGTAGTTAAAAAGAGCTTTTCATATCAGAAATAGCACCATGTTCAGTATAAATGTTCAATCTATGTTTCTTTTAAAGCCTAAGAATTAAATATTTGAATCACTCCTTTTACAGAAGGACTTTAATTCATCGTTAACGCCACTCGTAACGATGAGCACATATCGTTGAGCTCTTTTGATGGACTCAAATATAAGCTTCAAAAACAGAGGAACACAGGAATTCACTGACTCCCTAGGACTCAGACTCTCACTACCCAGGATTCAGAGATAGCCTAGGAATCCACAGATAGCCTAGGTCTCCTCAAGGATGCTTTTGAAGTAGGGCCCACTTGGCTCTCCTCCTTACATCTCATGAGAGCATTCAGCGATCTTGGACTTCACAGAAAGGCCTGGAAATTCAGAAGTCATTGGCTCCACACCAGTCATCCCACTCCTGAGGTGACAATCTTGCTAGACCTTTCTCCTCAGAATCCTTCCCAGGGCACCAGGAGGAAACTAGGAAAATCTCTGATAAAATGAAGGGAATTGCCAAGTCAGTAAAGGACAAACGGCAACATTACGGCTTCAGCATCTGGGCAGATGATCCATCCAGGATCTCTATGCAGAAATCCAGGCAAATTTACATCAGTAGTTGGGCAGGCTGCTAAGAATAAATAAAGTTGTGTAGCTGTGTATACCTAGGGTGCACTTACACCTCAGAGCTGAAGACAATAATGCTCCCAAAACACAGAATGTTTACTATTTGCCTAAACAAAATGATGACAGATGTAAGATTTGCATTTATTTACAGTTTCTTTTTTTTTTTTTTTTGATGGAAATTATGCATATTCTTCATCAAGACATGTCATCTACTTCTCAGTTGGGTTCCTACAAGAAAACAAATTAATAGGAACTGCTCTTAGTTTAAATGCTCGTATCCTGTCAAAAAGACACCATGACATATCAGCTGCAATGAAGTCAGCTTCCTGGATAAGCTTATTCTGTTCACTCTCCCTTCACAGTAGTAACAGTAGTATCTGACTGACTTGTTGCATTATTTCAGAAAATGGAAGCAATTAAATTTCTATTTTTCCCTGCTAACAAAACAGTCTACCAAGACTGTTTAGTCAGGAATGACTTTTTAGGGTAATCTTTCATATTCCTCTCTTTTATATTTTAATCACTGGTTTTCAGGTAATGAAATAGTAATATTCAGAGAAAAAATATATGTGATTGGGATGACTAAATGAAATAATTTGGTTTCACATAGTCTATTTTGTACTATTCTGCGTTATTTAATACGAAACATTAAATGTCCCTTTCTACACTGGAGGAGATTAGAGTTTGGATAACTGGCAAATAATTGGCTGCTTCTATGCTCTATCATCAGCATAACAATCATGCAAGGAGATTCCCTCCTTGCATTCTCATGTGAAAATTAAGCAACTAAAATTCTTAGAAATGCTTTGGAAATCTTATTGCCATTGAAAAAGACTGAAACATATTGTAACTGCATAAAAATGAAGAGATACAGTGCAAGCAAAACTACAAAATAATTCCAATGAAATTCCAATGCTTTTACTAACTCTTCATGCAAAAGCAACACTAAACATGAAAGTTTACAAAACTTTCTTATTTGTATAGCATATAAAATATAAACAATTGACAAAATCATTCTACAGAAAATTAGAGGTCAAAAAATTATTTTGAGCTTCCAGTCAGAAAAATTTGAAATATGTGATACAATGGCAATAGGCATAAGATGAAAATCTACCTATATGAAAGTTTATTACAGTATCTGAAAAAAAAAAAGCCAATAATAAATTTCCTACATGGACAGTGCATCCATGAAGCCTTTTCTTCCAATAGCAGAAGAAACAACCACAGATCAGCTGGTTTACCCATGCAGTTGGTTACACATGCAGAAGAGAAGTGCACCTTTGCTAGCCAACTTTGAACAAGTTGGCTTAGAACTTAGCCAAGTTAGAACAAACTTTACCTAAAATACACACAAGTCAGCACTGTTATTTTCAGTCTGGTGTCTCAGGCCTGTTTGTTTCTTTTGTTTTCTTTTACAGTCTTTATCAATAAAGAAAGCTATGGGGAAAACTGCTCCAGGATAGCAAGACTCAGCTCTCAATCAACTGGACCAGTTTCATCCCCGTGCTGTTTGACTGCCTGGCGAGTTTCAGCATCTCTGTACATGTTAGGTCAGTAGCAGGCACATGTGAATAATTGATTTTCTGTTTGTCTGGCAAAGAAAAAAAAGTCTTTTTACTTTAGGCATCTTTTACTCGCTTCATATAATTTCTACAATAAAGTTCTAACCCAGCTCTTTGAAACAAAAAGAAACTTAGAACTTCTTGGAAAAACACTAAGCTTTCTGATGTCCTTAATGTGATATCCTTTTTAACTAAGACATTTTTCTGAGTGTTAATGAAGACATAATGCTTTTAAAAAGTTGGAGACATGAGCTACATTGACTTATTGAACACTCCTTTTGCCAATGTCATGTAAATTTCTTACTTTCAGTCTAAGATCACATCAAACACATATAAGTATTTTCCAAAAGAAAACATCTCCTCCCGAGAAAAATGCATCATGAATTTATTTCAGTGTCAGATTAGAGTCAAGCTCCCTCTGTTTCTTCAGGTGGAAACCAGACAAGGGCATTTTCCACCCAAACCAAGCATTGGCAAATAATTCCAGCTAGAAGAAAGTGGCCTGTGAGGACTGTTTGTCACCAGCAAATTTCAAATTTCAGTGAGCAGGTGAAAAACTAGCACCAGTTAGTGAAGACTCAGCAAGAGCCCTTGAATTTTATTTATGTTTTCTGCTACATCAGGAGCTTTTACATATAAGGCCTTGCCATTCCAGTCTTAAGATCCTTCTCAAGTACTATCACCAAGCAAACAGAATTTGAGTTAATGTTAGAAAGAGCATAAATACATATTGGATTCTGACTTGAATCTGAGACAAACAATCTATTGACAGATTAGTATGAGCTTGTATCAGCATTTTTATGCCAGACTACATGGCAGGTCAGAACTAAGACATGGATGATGCAGAACACTCAATATAAAGAGAAACAATACTTCCTTTCCGCTATTTCTTGCAAAGAGCTTATCTATTTAGCTTGTTGAGGGCCGAATGTTTTCCTGGGGGAAAGACCACCACTCCAACTAAGGAACATCAGTTTTGGTGTGGGGAAGCTAAGAGAGAGTCAAAACATTTGGCCTTGCAGAAGAAATCTCACCACTCTTGCAAAAGAAAACTAGCATCTCTCCCTCATTACATTTATGAAATCCACATTTCCTTTACTTAGGAAACTGTATTATTTACAGAAAAACAGATAAACTAAATTCTAAAATGATCTTTTCTAACTTGCCTTTTTCTTTTTCTGTAATCTCCTGAGAAGGCCTTTCATTACTGCTGTTTTCATACCTTTGGATTATAGCACTTACTCTCTAGGCAATTTTTGACCAGAAGTTTATTTCAGCTCAATTCTGTTCTGTTATCAGGGACAGAAATTATACTATATATCCCCCCAAAAGTGCACTGAAATACTCTTGCTTTGCTTTTCCATTATTATATTGTGTTTTTCCAAGCAAAAAAGAAATCATTAAAAGTTGGCCTAATGAATAATAATGACTACTACTTTCACAGAAATCATTAAAAAGATTTCTTAGCTGCCCAAATTCAGCAGGCACTATCACAAGGAAGCCAATAAAAACATAAATAAATCAGTATAATTTATTTTTATTTATAAGAACAGACGCTTACTGGAAAAAATGGCCATATACATTAGGGCATACTACCCACAGTCATAATATCAGGATTAGGACTAGGAAATAGAGAGGCACAAAATATTGTTGGCTAATAACTCCAGGGACTCCACAGTCTAGAACACAGTACTATTACACCGGCACAGCAAGCCTTCAGGTAAGATTAAATATTATTGTTTATTTTCCAAAATATATTGGACCTATATTACATATCACAGTGTAATCACAAGTGCATTTCCAAAAGATCACTGCGCGTCCCCTCTCAGGCATTCCCTTCTAACCAGCAAGCTTGGGATACTCCCTGCCTATGCACATTGATCTGACAACTCCTAAATTGCTTGGGATAATTTCATCCTAAATTGATTGGCTTAATTTCATTCACCCCTGCCCTTTTGCCTACCCCTCAGAACACATGGGAAGGAAGAAGAGGCTTTTTTGATCAAAAAAGATTCAAGAGAGAAAGGGATAAATTCAGTAGAGAAAGAAATTTATAAAAATTACCTGCACTTGACATATTTTACTGTTTCAGAACCTTGCAAAATTAAGTACTTAACAAGTATTATGAATCTGTCAACTGAATTCAGCTGCAGAAGCATATTGGGGAGGTGTTGACTGTCTTCTGACATTTGGATCGAGACAGCATAATTTATTTTACAACAGTAGATTGGCCTTTGTAAAATAATGACTTTCAGACACTGATTCAAGTGCAATTTGACTGCTGTTTCCCTTCCGTCCTTTTAATTTAATTCTTTTGCTGAATAGTTATAAATTAGAAGAGAAAGACTCAAATCTGAACATAAGCATGAGAAAGGGAAGACTGCAAACATATGACATGAAGGACAGGAAGAAAATTTTCTTGCAGTTAATTTCATTATTTAAGTATACCTGAGGAGCTATTATATTAAAATGCCACTATTCACTGCAACAAAGCATCCCTTAATGCATCTGTAAATAGAATTTGCTCCCACTTCCAAATAATTTTGGATTGTCAGGCTGAAGTCAAGTAGCTTTAGGGTAGGCAAGACTTGAGGACAGGAATTGGAAAATGGTTATATGGTCTGAATTGTCCCTAATATAACCGTGGATATTTTCAAAACTTACAACTATTAGGTTTGGATTTTATCCATCAATTTAAGGACGGCAGAGCTTCACCATTAACATATCCCCCCTCCCCCCCCCTTTTTATTTTTTAAACTATCACTTTTCCTTACATCAGGTTACAAGATAAGAACTGATCACAAAATGAAAAATATGTGAGAAGATATTTTGCCATTTCCAATATGTTATAATATACAATATATAGCTATTAAGGTGTTTAGGCACTTTGTGTTTAGTATGACCCCCTAACTTCAGAACATTAGGAGACATTACAATAGCCACGAATGCTTTGTGTGACTATAGGAAAAAAATCATGCGGAAAAAGAATGAGTAACAAATTTAAATTTGCTCTGAACTTCAGTATACCTGAACGCATAGCATCTTTCTGAATGCTTTCATAATCATGCCAGTCCTTCCTTTTCAAGCCATCTGTCCAGGTAAAGAGCTGTCCATCTCCCATCCCCAATGGAAGTGTCTGTTAAAAAAAAAAATAAATATGTATGCATGGTTTGTAGTATAACAAAGCAACATTTATAAGATGACACAAGTGAGCAAAACTCCACTGCAAATATTGAAGCTTTTTTTGTGGAAACTGAAGGTATTGTTCTAAATATTGCAAGAAAATGATGTATATATTTCTTGACTAAATAATAGGAATATGTCAAACACCTCACACTTAACATTTCTCTTTATAGAAATGTCTTGCTCTGACTGCTTGGCAAGGAGCTTAAGGAAGTTAAACAAATTAATGAACCACCAAAACAGAGGAATTGTATCAAAAATGCCTCATCCTCCAACTTGAAGTAACCCATTTTTTTTTCCTAAACAATAACTTATACAAAAATAGTTTTGTATAGTTATTCAGGATTTTCATGTTCTTCAGTTTTGTTTCTTTTGTAATAGCCAGGGGCAAGTTATTTACTCAGGCAAGGCCAGGCTCTTTGCACCAGAGGGACAGCACAAACATATTGTAGGAGTTCCTCAAGGCACTTTCAAATCCTGTAATTTGTCTTTGAGGTAAGGGGAGAGAGCCCGAGAGAGAACGGACACACGTCGCGGTGAGGGTACTTCCCTATTCCATACTCTGATTTCTTGAGGAAAGCTACAAGTAGCTTAAATGCCAAAATATCCAACAGAAGCCTTCTGGAGACATGGGAAACTGAAGAAGTTTGGAGCAACTTGTGGTTTATTTTGAGATCTACCTGGCAAATGTCAGACTGGTGCAGCAGGAAATGTGATAAAAAGCCTCCTTTGCTCCCAGTAGCATCTAAAATGCTTATGCTTGCAAAGACCAAGAGCAACATAAGATGAATCATGATGAGCAAGCATGACAAGTGACAAGAAATGCTTCAACACGTTTTGAAAGGAGATGCCAGGATTTCTACCAAGTCCCATTTACAAAAGGCATATTGACAGATTAGCCAAAAATAGAGATCTCTCCCAAAGTGCCATTAGGCCAATTTTAAAAATTCATATAGGATCACAATTTTAGTTCATATTTTTAAGACAGCCTGCTCCTCATGCTATATCACATGTTCTGAACAAAAGAACACCCAAACATCCCTAAACATGAGAGTAGATCACAAAATAAAGCCAGTTAAAGCAATTCTTTCAGATCCTTTTGCAAGATCTCTGTTGTAAGAGGGAAGCAGTTTTGCTAAATGGTGTTAGTATCAGAGCTGGATCTCTGCATGTGGCTACTTCAGCAAAGATACCCTTCCAGAATTGTAAAACTTTTTTTTCCACTTCCCATTTTTCCCCCCCGCTGCTAATTGCCAGTATTTTATCAAAACTAAAGTACCAAAACATTAAAAGTAAAATCTAGATTGGAAAAAAATAGCACAAAACTGCAGGAGTGTTTCAAACAACGTTGAGCTTTTCCCAAATAACCAAGCAAATAAAATAAAATAAAATGGCAGAGGAAATACTGACAAACAAATAAGCAAACACGATGACTGACTGTACCATGCCATAAGGACAGTGAAGAAATGATTCATTGCTGCTTAGGACTAACATGAAAATTTTAGCTCTTTTAATTGTAGTTTTAGAACATTTAAGTTGTGCAAAAGAAGGGATCATGTATAATGCATAATACAAATGTTATTAAGCGAGTTCAAAGGGTATGTGAAATCATGCTTCAAAAGCCCTTCTGGGGAAGCAGCAGCTGATCAGCCTTGTGCAAAGTATTGAAAGCGCTACGAAAATCACGCATTTGTAAGAGCAATTCTCTGAACTTCCCATTTGAAATACATTAACTTTACAAGTACTAGACTTGTCCATCCTCTCATCCCAATTTGACACAACCGGCAGCACAAAACGGGATGATATTCGGTGTCCCAGTGAGACAGCAATGCTTGGCAGGGCTGGCAGCCTTAGCACAAAAGAGGCCACGGATCCTGGGTGACAGAAACTCGTGCCAAAAACTGCCTCGGGCCCACCCCATACTGCTGTGGGCCTCAGGTGCGCAGAGGCCCACAACCTCTGAGCAAGGCGATGCATGCCCAGGTGATCTCAGTGCTGCCCAATTAATCCCCACACTACTGAAAATTACCTGACTTAGGAAAAATCACATATTTATCTACAACTTTTCATGTAGCTATTCTCACTTTCTTTAAAGAGGAGCTATGAAAGCCTGCTTCTCTTTCACTGAAATCATTTGCTGCATCACATCTGATGTTTCTTGAGGAGCCCCAAGAGAAGGCTGAAGGAGCTCTAAAAATTTATTTTCACAATCTTTACAGAGATGTTTCAAGTTAAAAGTACAGATTTTATTTTATATATTAAATACATGCATATATTTTATGCACATAAAGAGAGATTTATGCAAGTTATAGGTTAACAACTGAAATTGAAAAATTGAGGTTAAACTATTGCACATTATCAACTTTTCATGGTCTTGAAATGAACTCTAAAATTAATTTTAATATTTTGTGTGTTCCAACAGCGCTAACATTCTAGAAACATTAACAGCTTGATCCTCAACATCAGAAGCATTGTCCACAGCACAGGCTGCAACAGAACTAGACAACATTCTGGAGCCCAAATTCCCAAATTATCCACTCTCTGAAGAAGGCACCGGCTCTCTCAAAGGTCAGGCACGGAAAGACAGACTTTAGCTAAAATAAACTGCAGCCATGTGAACCACTGCTCCCGGCAATTCAGGGCTAGTGAAACTATCAAGAGCAGGACAAACTTGAGTCTTGTGACTGTTTATTACTCCTCTATTAACGTATAGCACAGTAAAGTCTTTTCCTACAAACAGTAGGTTGGCAACTGCAGCACGCTGCTGGGAAGAGCCAGAGTTTTCCAGTGAGAATTCCGGGGCGCTAAAGAAGTCAGGGCCGCCCTCAGCCCCTCAACAAAATTTCTCCCTCGTCAGCATCTAAAGGAATTTTCTTCATTTTTGATTTTGCTGCATTGCCTAACAAGATACAGAAGCACTTGAGAAAACTGCTCCCTTCACTTTACTAGTGCCTATGGGTAAACAAATTACATTTTAAAAGACCTTTAAATAGAATTACTGGAGCATGTTTCAAATTGCTAAAAAGAAACCCCTCCATCTTTTACTTCCATTTCAGCATGCTCACATGCCTGCTTGTTCCAGACAACGATGACTGGAAAAGCCCCTGTTTCTAAAGCATCTCTAGCTAGCAATCAAGGGAAGAAAAAAAAAAAAAAAAAACTAACGTTTAATAGTATCACCATTCTCGCCTTGTCTTCCTGCTGTACTCTCTCCTTTCCTTTTCCAGCACTCCATCTTCCTGGGTAATTGGATTATCTGCACTCTTTTGGACTTTGTTGCATCCAGGCTAGAGCCCTCTGCTGTAAGGGACCACCACAGCATCCAGAGGCTGCTGCTACTTCCGCGTAGCTTCCATCAGTTTGCATGCCAAATTTCAATTTTGTTGGACATAAAGTTTAATACAACTTCTAAACGCATATAGTTTGACTATGAACATATATAGTAAAATATATACCAACTTAGTCCCTCTGTTTTTTACCTTCTTCCAATTAGTGGCTAATTATTTACTAGATAAAGAAACATCTCTCATATAAGCAGTTGTGATTGATTGCATTCTTTACACATATGTCACTGGATAGGAATGAGCAATCAGGGCAGTTGATTAGCTGATATATGGTCCAGGTATCCTCCAAAGCACTGCTGAAAGTTCCTCACTTAACAGAGCTGGGTCTATATCCCTCAGTCTGCTGAACGTTAGAGCTAATTTTTAAATCAACATAGCACCATCGCAGTAGCAAGTGTCATTCTGCATATGAATAGCTGGATTTTGACTGGCTGTCAAAAAGAGCCTGCAATAATTTAATATCCAGCCATTTGTTACACCTAGTGTGCAGCTGCGAGTTGCACATCTTTATGTGTTTCAGTCCAAGAGGGATTATCCACCTACAGCAACATTACACACGGCAGCTGCTGTACTATTTGATTTTTACATTAACCTCAAACCTTTTGGGATGCAAGGCTGATAAAGTACGACACAGCCTCAGAAGATGGTACTCCTCTAGAGAAGATTCAACATCTGGTTCAATTACAGAGAATCTGATGAGCCCACAAAGTAGCACAATTATCAAAAACCCCTCACTCATTCACTCGCAGCCTACCAGATTTCTCAGAGAAGCGGGGGGAAAAGCTCCTCTGTTGTGACATTTCAGAGCTCAAAATCAGAAATGAGTGCATTCATTGACTAACTCATTTATTTTTAATTTTACTCTGTGGATGCAGGCAGTTGAAGAGATTTAGGCAAAGGAAGATGATATGTCAATGGGGAGCGAAAAAAAAAAAGAAGTAATTATAGATTCACTTTGAATATTTACTGTCAAATTCCAGAATTACTTTACTGAACACCAATGCACAGTCACCTACTGCACAAACATCATTAAAGCTGATCATTTCCAACTGTTCAATTAGTTTTAGGAAATAAGAAGTATTACCTAGAACAAGGGCACTAGCTCTTGCTCTCCAGGCGATGTGCGTGGGGAGGGAAGGCTGTGCCAGGTAAGCACCGACTCTAGACACTTCCTGGGATATTTCAAGAAAAGGGCAGGAGCAAACACTGCTTGATTGCACTTTTTTCTTGAAATAGGGACTTGATAGGCTATTTGCAAACAAGGGTGAACTAAAAAAAGGTCATTTACTTCCCCCATCCTCATCCTTCTAACAAAAAATAACTCTCAGGTCTCTAAGCTATCACCAACTCCTTGGACCATGCAAGATCTAAAAAGGAGGAGGAGGAGGAGGAGGAGGAAAAAAGAAAGAAAGAATGAAAGAAATAATTAAAAAGCTGAACCCATAGAGCAATTTGATTTTTCCATTGATCAGACTGAAGTTAATAATCACTTCTAAAAATCCTGCATGGCTGGATATACCAGACTATATTTATTATAAGCCAGCTCTGAATTTGCAGAGTGCCTGTCTGCCTTCCCATGTCTGCTCTATGGAGGAAGAAGAGCCATGAGAATTATTCCTTTCAAAGGACTGCCTTTTCCCCACCCTGTTTGTGCTATATTTTACGATAAGACCAACCAGGAGAAGCACGAGCTCTACAGTACTCAAACTCAAAGCCAAGGTCTGTTCCAGCCCCCAACACAAGCAACACGTGCTGCAGGGTGCTGTGACTGGCATAGGAATTTTTTTTTTTTTTTTTTAGGGAAAAATAAAAAAGCTAAAAAACAACAAAAACTAGCATTTGACACAAAACATACTGTTTTAGAGAAGATGTGCAAAATCCAAGTATTGCAGCACCTCAGTCACATTGCATGTTGGTTGAACTCTGCATGTTGGTCCCTCTCCTGCCCCTGGGGCAGATGCTACACAGGAGGGGGCACAAACTGCCCCGAGCTGGTCCCTGCCACCCCAACCAGCCGTGACATCCACCAAAACTGGAGGCACTGCTGGGCATGTGGGGGACAGCCCCGAGGGGGCTGCGGGAGAGCCTCCAGTACGCTAAAAAATATTTAAAAGCTAAACGTATGCATGAAATTACTGCCCATTAATCTTTTTTCCTTTTTTTTTTTTTTTTTTTTTTTTTTTAAAAGTGTGCATCTAAATTGTTGCTAAACCCGTATGACCGACTGACTCGCAGCCGGTTTAAACAGTCAAGGACGTGATTAATTTCTTCATACTCTCAAATTTCCTATGCCATTTATTTATTGTGCCATCGTAAGTAAGTGTTCATTGCACTGACATTTACATTAGTAGAAATAATTAGCCCCGCACATTAAAAAAGAAAAGAAGAGCAGCACTTGATTTTTGCTCCCTGACACCTGAATGACTCCAGGTCTTTTATTTCCTTTTTGAAACATTTAAAACACTTTTGGTGCTTTTACTTCTAGAATATCCAGTCAGATCATAACATAAATTCCAAATCAAAGCATTTAATAACATTATTTCAATAATGCCAAACTCCCCATGAATTTTGCTCCTGTGAAATTTAATAGATGGTTATTAAACCTGTTATTGCTGCATGACAGTTGCACTGCTAAAGGCACCAAAGGGCAGAAACAAGCAACAAGTTTAGATGCAAATACTATGTTCATGTACATTTGGCGATGATATCTCCTGTTTTCATAATGAGGGTATTTTCTTTACCTAGTTGTACAGAAACTTACAGTTTGCAGCAACAGGCTGGAAAGTGGCACAGGGATTGATGTCGGATGATGTGGAGACAATTAAGTTGTTGCCTACGGAATCTAAACTTTTTCTTTTCTAGTTTACAACGGTATGGGAAAAGAGTCACCACAGGCACTGCTTTATCACATATAATGCTGTAATCACTGTCACGTCAATAGGTTTGATCAGGTTCAAAGTTTCAGGTTCAATAGTTTTGATCAGGTTCAAAAACACTATCAATGAAACCTACTGAAGAAAAAGCCTCAGCAGACAACTTAAAACAAGAAAAAATACAAACAAGCAAGACTAGAGAATTTTAACTTAAAGAATTAGCTCATTCAATTATTCATCTCCAATATCTGGCAGGCAGGCCACTAAAGAAACAGAAACTTAGGAATATTTTTATCCCTTAACCTCCTTCCCTGTCTTTTCGCCTTTAGGGTCCTTTTAAAGCTCTTCTGAAGCTCTCTTTTGAGCCCACATTTTTTCATAAATTTAACTGATAATCTCTTATTTCATTATCTGTTGTGACTAACTAAACACCAGCTCTGGAACATGGCCCAGATGTGATTTTGTTTGAAACTTCCCACTAGGAAACTACGTCCTCCCTCCCCATACTCACGCACTGGCTGAAGGCACAAGAATTTGGAAACATTGCTGGCTACCCCTACCAGAATTTGAAGGCCCAAAGGACTTAAAAATTAATTCCTCCTCTGTCCACATTCTGCTGCTCCCTTTAACCGTCTATCTCTGAAATAAGGCAAAGGGCAAGAGAAGAACAAGACAACAAACTGGCTGGGATGACAAAGGCTGGGATCCTGGTGCTTGAAGGACGCTGACATTTTGCACTACTTCTGTACTACCAATTCTTTGTACTGCTTCTGACAATTGACGTACTTGGAATCCTCACTTCACTAACTGGTAACTCAGGAGATCAAAGTTCTGTAAGAGGAAGCTGTCTGGAGCTTTAAGCAGGACCTCAGTTGTCCAGCTTAGTTGCTACATAAAGGAATGAATTAGAAGAATGAATACACATCAGAACAAGAGGTCTTTGTTTCGGAATGCTATCCATTTATCAAAAGTCATGTCCTTAAATCCTGAAATATGTAGGAGGTATAACAATTCATCTGCACAGTACGTAAATCTTAACTGTTAAAAATTAATTTTAAAGCACGACCTTAAATAGAACCTTCCCCTAGTTTTGTAAACCATGTTTGTAGGTATATTTGTATGTCTTCGAACCTTAAATTTTTGAACCAAGAACCCTTGGTGCTTCTAGCATCCTTCTGCAGTTGACTTCATAATCTATCAGGTATAAAGAAAAAAAATTATCTCCCTTTTCTGAATCCTTACAGAGAAACTTTGACAGATACACATGACAGCTCAGTCTATTCTCACTCAGCAGAGGTGCAATCAAAATACTCGGTGGAATTTGCAGCATAATTCACCTCATTCCACGAGCCTACATTTGCTTAGAGCTGTCTTACAGACTTCACTAGCTAGATCTTCTTCATCCAGTGCAAAGACTAGTAGAGGAGATGCAGATGGCTGCATTTCAGAAACGAAGGGCTCCATTCAATTGCCCAGGTAGACTTTCATTACAATTTGAGATTGACTGGGAATCCTGCTTAGCCTCCAGCTCCAATTCTAGAAGAGAATGTGTCTCCTGCATAAGCCCTATAGAGATAGGTGCCTCAAAGCAACCTAAAGAGTTCTTGACTTTAAAGTATGGGCCTTGAGCTCCTCTTGGAATTGCAGGCTAAAAGGTTTCCTTAAACTTCAGGGAATTTTTCTTCACCATTTAGAACACTGTCCACTCTGGCAATTGGATGGTACATTAGGATGCTAGATATAGATATTTTTCATACCTAAGCAAGTCTTCCCAAAGTCCTAAGAGCTCAGTTTGGAAGGAATCTTGAGGTCTGGTCTCCAAAAGGATGAAGCGTAAATTAACAGAGCCTGCTGGTTCTCTCACTTATAAACTGCAGCTTCGGTGCTACGGTAAAGATATTCAGTCTCCTTCTCATTTTGCTTCTGGAAATGAAACTATCATGGAATGCTAATTAAGGCAAATCATGAAATTCTGTCATCCGTTTTCAACACTGAACCTGCTTATTATTCTAGGATTTGACCCAGGAGAAGAAATAGCAGGGAGGGCAAAAGTAAAAACATTCATTTGTAAAGATATCTGTCTATGTGCGTCTATTAAAGAAAAAAAAATCCATTTAACAGATGAAGGAACAGTAGAGGAAGAATATAAGAACTCCTATTTCCTTCCTCACTTGTTCTGAAAAAAACCTTAAAATGCATAAGGACAGCACACAGATACTGGCTGCATTTAAAAAAAAAAAAATCACAATTTCCTATTGACCCAGTGGATGAATGCGTGAGCAACGGGTGAAGGAGAACTCAGCAAAGATGCATTTGCCTCGTAGAAAGTTAAGATTTATCATGTCAAACTGCGGAAGTGTCTAATAATATGCACCGATGTGAAAGGACTAGCAGCTTCTTTAGCACAGATACTGCCTTGCATATATCATTCATGCGTTAAGAGCTTGCAGTATGCAGTGACATTCAGGATGGAGAATTTTAAACAAATACATATTTTACAAGTTATCAGTAAAAAAGAGTTCATGGATTCTAACTTTCACTCCATGTTGAATACATCAAGCGATATCAAGGAAAATGAGGTTAATCTCAAGATATATCAGGGTGGCAAAATTCAATGTTTCTCATTCCTGTTAACATCTAATATTTCCAAAACATCCATTATCACCCAGGCGAAAGGAGGACGGCAGTTTCAGTTATTTTGTCATATGAACAATGAGCTACTTACTACAATCTATTAGGCTAACAGAGGAGCAACCAGCAAGTTGAAATCGGTATTTCCCAACTGCTGAGAATTATTGAGTAGTGCAAGCACAATGCTTTAAGCCTCTCAAAGAATAAGGATGAGTAAGACAGACCAGGGTCAGGTAGCCATCCTAAGCACAGCAGTACTCAAAAATGATCAAGACAATCCTAAGCATTAAGATACAGACAAGTCAATGGTTCTCAAATGGTAAGAATTAAAAAAGAAAAGCTGAGATGAGGAACAAAGTGAAAGGCAAGCTAATGAAATCCACTGGAGTAGAGCTCCTTGCCAGATTCACTTTGGCTGGAAGAACACAAGAAAGGATGAAGGAAAAATTCCTGCAGCATTGGGAGAGACCGGTGGGTTAGAGAGGCAATGGCAGCCAAACAAATATCAGGGAAGAATGGAGTGGATTAGAAGGAAAACATCACAATGGCCCAATATACCTGACAGTTACTTGGACACTGACTATCAACATCTCAAGCCTAGTAAGCGCATACCCGAAAGGGTCTCAGTCAATCACAGAATCATTGAGAGTGGAAAGGACTCGGGAGATCACCTGAAATAGTTACAGATGACTAAGACAATCAATATTAGTTGTGTTTTTTTTTTTTTTTTTTTTAAGATTAGTGATAAAATTGTAAGTTCAATGTGATTAGTTCAACGTGACTGGTACAGTTAAAGTTAGCAGAAAAACTATTAGGAATGATGAATTTATGAACGGGTCTTGTCCTTCTCCTGGTTTTGCTTCAATGAACTCTGATGTTTCCTCCAGTGGTAAAAACATATTTAAATAATTCATGTATGCACAGAAGCTCTTCCCAGGGTGGGAGAATGGGAACACAAGTGTAAGGAGGGAAAACTTATGAGAGGTTTTAATGAACTATTTCAAATTCAAATAATGACCTCCTTTTTTTCCTCTGAACCAAAAACTTTGAAATTGGACAAACAGATTATCTTCTCTGTCTAATGCCATTTAAGCTGACCTTTCCATTTTATGCCAATAGTTCTCAATTACAGAACCAATCTCAGTATATTTCACTAAACGGAGCCTGGTGATTAATTAAATCTAATTTTATCAACAGCCAGACGTGAATAGCATATTAAAACAGGGTGAAAGAGCAGCTTTGACTGATACACTGAGTTTTAATTTCCCATTCCTCGTCTCCCACTCTTTTTGTGGGAATTGAAGGTTACACATCATTGAGCAGGGTAAGCTACTGTAACTCAAATATAGCCTTAAAGATTTGACCTTCAGTCTTTTCCTGACATTTTTTCCCCCCCCTCTAGTATATAAACACTAAGTTGATAGCTCTAGAGCTATGTGAACCATTTTCAAATGTAAATTCCTTATTTGAAAGACAGGAGTGACATTAAAAGTAATAATCGTGATTTTTGGGGACAGAGGAAGCTACTTTTATTAAAAAGTAAAACAAAAGAGGTGTCAATACATGAGTAAAGGCTTTCCCTACTGCATATGCAAAGCATATTTATGCATGCAGGCTAATTGTCACAGCACCCGCAGCTTGTGCGGATGCCGGCGCTGCGCGTGAGGACGCTGGCACTGCTCACCCTGCCCGGGCGGGCGTCGCGCTCGAGTCCCTCCCGAGTGCTGCACCGCGGGAGGGCACGCGGGCGCCCTGAAGAGCCCACACGGGCTGAGCCCCACGGGCTGAGCCCCATGTGTGGGGCAGGCAGGGCGATTCCGCAGCCCTCTCCCCCGAGGGCAGCGCCGGGCCGAGCCGCGGGGCGCTGAGGCCCGGCCTTGGCCGAGCTGCTCTTCCCAGCGGCTTCCCCAATTCCTTCTGGCTGAGGGCTCCGGAGAGTCTCAGCGCTGCCTGTGCAAAATCTCCACGTAGAAACACGAAACACTCCTATTCCCTGCCCGCTGCCTTGGCTGAACTTAATATCCTCGTGCTCCCCAGCAGCTGCGCCTCAGCGGCGCTCCCTTAACAGCCAATGCTCCCCGGACCCACGGCCATTACCACCTCAGAGGCACAGAGAAAAGTGATATTATCCCAGCTAGCACTATGGAGCAGCTATTCTTTAAAACCTGACTTTTTACTGATGACTGTTACCATTATAAGAGATTAATATTATTACTCCCCTTTTTCTCCTCAGTATTCAACAAACCGGAACTTTAAAACCTCTCGGGTCTGGGGAGGAGGCAAGAGGGAAACACATTAAATTGTCAGTTCAATATATATATTAGAATACATGGACTCATTAAATTTCGCTTTTCATTCTATGAATATGAAACATTAATGAAGTCTCAGGTACAGAGACATTAAAGTGAAACATCAGAGAGCTATGATTTAGTTCATACACAGAGAAAGAAAGTTAGCCACAGAGGCTAATAAAGGCCGCAACCACAGAACCATCATAAAACCAAAACATACAGAAGATGAACAGAGCGCACTATGAGAATAAATCTTATTTTAGAAAGTTTACAACTGCAGCAGTGCTAATAATACATTTTAAAAAGCCTTCACATACACACTTTAACAGGCAAAAATTTCACGTAGAATGCAAAGGAATAGAACTACATCAATTAGTCCTATTTACGTATGTATTCCTAACATAGTAATATTTGCACTGAGAGTCCATAGGCATCCTTGCATTAGGCAACTTGAAAACTTGTAAAGAAAGATGTCAAACCTTAAAAGGAAGAGTTTATAAACAAACACTAAAGCATAACAAGAGCTACGTGCTGTTGTCCCTGTTCCCTCCAAAGACTCCAGTTAGAGAGTGCAATGCCTGTAGCACTGGACCAATGACTCCGTATGCCTAAAACACATAGCTAAAAGAGCAAACAGTGGTGATGTGAATGTGTAAAAAATCTAAGAACAACTAGGAAAAGCAAAAACCAGCAGATTAAACAAGCAGTTTTTTCTCCCCTCTGTAATTTACCCTGTTTGCTCCACCATCTTATTCATACACACCAGCCCTTCCCCTAGCTACAGAAAGAGAGATTTCTTTCCTTCACCATCAAGAGAAAAAAAGACCTAGTGGCAAAATGAAAACCAGCCTTAGAGTCAGCATTTGGACGTACAATCTAAAGCATCTGACCAAAAACAGTAAGGCAGAATCCAACTCAATCCATCACAGAGATTAAAGAAAAAGAAGAAAGTCAAACACTTTCCACGTAACACAGAAAGCGGAATGGCCTATCCAGAGAATTTTTAAAAAGGAAATTCTGTAATACCAGTGTTAATGGTATAAGGCATCTCACACAACATATTCTTATCGTGTGTTATCCACTTAACAGGAAAATTACCCTAGTCCAGAAGATAACAAAAATTCCATGCAATGATATATTAAAACACTTACAAATACCTCTACCATATATCCAAAAATGCTCAAAGATAGAGAGCAAGTTTCTCTTACTAGATTATAGCATTTATCACCAAAGCAAGGTTGAGAGTCAACAAATAGCAACCACCAAGTCCAATGTAGCTTTAAGGTGCTGGCATCTTTACCTTTAGATTTGGATATGGCCATTTGGGGAAGTCCTTCACTTTTGCAAAGTTGGGGAGGTCTCCACAACCTCTAAATGAAGCAGCTCTCTGCCAAATGTTCATCCCCAGGCTTTCCTGAGCAGTGCAATCACAGACCCAGCAGCACCTGTGTATATGTGTGGGTCTTGCTCACACACAGGTGAAGCCTGTTAATCCTCTGATTGCAGTTTAAAAAGCAAATCCAGTCAAGGTGAAAGAGAAGGAATAAAATGAAGTTATACTTTTAGCTATGCTTACTGTGAATATTAATAGAAGCAAAAAAAGTTTTTTGTTACAAAACTGATGGCTGCATTCACACAGAAGTACACAGCTGTTGAATAGGAAGATTTAGGTTTTTTGCCGGGAAACTTTCAAAGAACAAGCAAATCTTAATAAGCTTTTCCCATGGACAGATTCTCAGTAACAATATCTGGAACAGTTACAATTACATTGTCAGCGTACATTTTTCATTAAGGGAGCGTCTTAGAGCCCTAGTGAGGAATCATAAGCCCACTCTGCTCAGCAATAAACCCAGTCTCTGCCCAAATGTATTTACAATCCAAGTCTAAAAAGATGAGCTGAGATATACAAGCAAACAATGTTTCAGTATCATTCTACAAGAAAAATGATATTCTCAGCACGATAACTAGCACTGGGTTAATACAGCTATCACAGTAAAGGATTTTTTTTTTTAATTAAAGAATAATGGTATTATTTACCAGTTTACCTTGTGCTAATCACAAGTTCCTACATGAAAGAGACTGGGTTTAGGCTGACTTACATTGGCTGATAGCAGTCAATGTTTCAAGACCAAATGAAAGAGCTGGAGTAATCTGTGAATTGCTTTTGAATTAAACTCAAGCAGGGAAGGCCTGAGGTCTCATATTAGGTAAGGAACTAGTGGGCTATCACAACAGGGTCGCATTGTCAAGCCCAGGGAGAAAGACACAACACTGAGAAGTCCCTGCTTGAGTAAGTAATCAGACCTCTAGACAAATATATAGGAAAGGCTGCCTCTCTCTCAAGATATGGAGAAAAACAACAAAAAAAACCCTCCAAGTTTTCCATTTATCTTCAAACAAGATATTGCATAATACTGTGAAATCTGAAGTAACCTAGTGATTGCCTGGGCCTCCGGCCAGTCCCCTCACCAGGCTCCTAAGGGCAGGCTGGGACCCTTGCTTCTCCCTAGGCTTATTTTTATAATCAGCCTGCAAACATCCTAAGAATTTTCTTCATACATTCTTTTGTACATTAAGCAGGCCTCTCATGTCCTCATTCAGTACTGAGTCATTACCAGCCTAGCTCTGTATTCAGTACCTATCATTCATCTATGTTCCAGTATTCATCTATGTCAGACAGACTTTATTCAGCACGGGCTGTTAATACTGTAAGAATAAAGTGTCTTTTAATGTTTCTGCCACACAGTTTATTTCCAATATACAATTGTCATTAGGAGCTGGGATACTTTTGCTTCGAGCTGAAATCACTTCAAAAGAAGTTATCTAGAGTCCATCTTCAGGTATTGTTATCAGACTCTTCTGAGATGAAGAGTATTGTCACTTTATAACTGATCTATATCTATCCACTATATCAACTATATACATATATCTATCAAT
>JAVCKT010036877.1:0-16114 GCA_032273925.1 Rhynchotus rufescens | reverse complement strand
TTAAACATTGATAGTTCTGCAGGAACTTAAAGAAAAAATTCTTGACAGTGAGGATGACAGAGCACTGGAACAGGCTGCCAAGAGAGGTAGTGGAATCTCCTTCTCTAGAGGTCTTCAAAATCCGCTTGGACGCCATCCTGTGCCATGTGCTCCAGGTGAACCTGTGTGTGCAGGGGAATAGGACTACATCATCTCTAAAGGTCCCTTCCAATCTTAACGATTCTATGATTCTATGAAATGCAAATCTGAGCCACTTTGTGTTGCCTTGATAGGCAATACAGGAAGTTAGGTTAGCTTTTTCCTATGAGAAATCTCTAAGATAGTTACAGTTTTGCCATCTAGTCATTTAAGTCTTACCCTAATTAATTAATTAATTAATTGTCACCTTGTTCTGACAAAATGTTCAGCATCTCCTTGTTTTGAACTGACAATTTTCTGTGACCGTGAAATGTAGTTAATTTATGACATTAAATCACATAAACTCTTACACTTTTCAAAGGAATAAATATTGATTAAGGCAATGTGGAAGTAAAGCAAAGAATTCCTGGAATAATTCACCATAAGACCAGAACAGGAGAACTTCAGCATTCAAGGTTCTTTCAACAACTCTTTTCTCTCTCAGCAATGTTAGTCGGGATGTTTTCATTTTAGGTAGCTATGTTTATGTCCTAGCAATCCACTTGCAGTGCCTTTTGGGTTTTTTTAATGTATTTTTAGAACTGAAATAGTATTTACTTTATTAAGTCCTGGATTTTTTTAATGTTTCAATTAGAACTTAGGCTGAGTTTATGTTAAATAAGAACTTTTTCTCTATGAATATTTATCAGTTCCCTCTTTATGGCTTCAAATTCACCTGTACCCAGCCCTTCCTCACATAATACAAATGAATCAAATTGCTAGAAAATGAATTAGCAGAAAAAGATTTGAGATTTTTTTTCCCTTTATACAATATTTTTCTTAATTTGTTGGCCAGTTCGCTATGTAAATTAGAAAAATGTAGCACAGTAAAACAAGAACAACCAGCACTGGGACTCAGGCCAGAGTTATATCCTTGGAAATATTTGGACTACTGATACATATTAAATGACCTTAGTGATTTTAAGGGGGAAATAACTCAGGTATCCATGAAATGTATTCACAGAGCTTCTTATGCTACTTTGTTATCACAGACCCTTATTATTTTAAATAAGTTTATCCTATCAAGAGCTTCATCCAAATTACCTATGTCCAAAAGAGTTATATTTGGGAGAGACTAACTAAAAGGGAAGATGGGTTCTTGACTTCTTTTTGCACATTCCAGTTAGCTTATGTTTCTTCTGGTCTATGTATGTCGCCAACATCACAAGCTGCAGTACCCTGAACGGATGGTTAAGATGATGTTTAGTAAGCCAGCTCAGGTACAAGAAGCAGCTTGGTTATGCTGTGCTCTTTGGAACTCATTTACCCATCTTCTCTGCAGGGCTAATTAGCGCGGGCAAAGCGCCAGGTTAAACGGGTCTGACCCAGTGTAGCTTGCTAAAAGCAAACCTCACGTATCTCTGCATGGGGCCAGATTTGCTCCTAGAAGTGATCTGGGACCTCAGTGACCACTGCTCTCCTGACTGGGGCCTTGGAGAAGCCAAGGAGAGCCAGGTGGGAGGAGGGAGCTGACTGGAACCCCTCTACACATGCATACAAGTGGTTTTGTTTTATTTTCCCCTAGAAATTATGTTACCAAAGAGCAGATATTAGTAAAGACCAATTTGCACATAAGTTTTACATATTTATTATATTATCTAAATTTAAAATTACATAAATGTGATGTCTTTGTGGTTAGCAAAGAATATGAAATATTTTGAAATACTATACTGAAATATGGAACAAAATAGCCATATCAATGCAAGGCAAGGCAGTTACTTCCCCATGGCAAATGTGCAATTTCTGTTGTCATTAGTGGCAGTTATATATCTGCAGTAAGAGCAGCATAGTTCCTTAAGTGATATATTCCCTGCAATATAATGTTGCAAATTCTGCACAAATTACACCTCAGCATTTCAAGTTTTCTTCCTTTCAGGAAAAAAAAAATCACATTGCTAAAAATAATTTCATTCTGATCTTTACTCTCCGAAGGAAGAAAAAACTCCAGACCTCTGTAATGTTATAAACACTATGTATTTTCCAATTCTTCTCTTCGCTATCTGTATAAAAAAAAAAAAGCAATAAAACCGTTCCCACTGATATAGCAAAATAATAACAAGAAAAATAGGGTGGGTGATAAAGAGAATATTATTTTTTGCTTTTCTAAACATAGACTGCTTGACACACATGTATAGCAGCAATTTTTTAAATAGAAATGCTTGCTGTTGACAGTGTGAATATACCTCCATGTGAAGCATTTGACTGATATAACCAGCCCTGCTTCCTGTTTTCAGGATTTTAAATGGCCCAAACCATTTGGCTCTCACCACTTTCAGAAGGAGACTATTTCACAACCTAATAGAGCGTACCTTTAGGGATCATTTTTCTTGAATTTATCTTAATGCATCTTATCTCTGTTCCATCCTAGTACTGTATAAAAATCTTTATGGACTTTATGGAGAATTCCTCCTTTTAGTTGTTTATATTCTTCTAGCAAGGGTTCTCCTTCCCCCAACCTACCTCATGTTAACTTTATTTGTTGCTTGAAATAAGGCTTTTTACTTCCTTCCCCTTGGACTCTTCAATTCAAGCACCGATTCTGCACTTGGGCACAAATGCTGATATCTAAGTGCATCCTCAGCAGAAGATAAGCTCTTTTAAATTACTTAGATGAAAAACAAAGTGTTAATCAGACATTGGAAAGGAAAATATGAAAATGGAATGGCTTAAACAGGGTGGAAACAGAGAGAAACAGAGGGAAAGGGGAAGTAACAAGAAAAGGTGGAGGATTCTGTGTTGGCAAGATCTAAAAATAGACTAATGTTGACAAAATAAAGGCAATGCAAAAGGCCAGGACTGAACAAATCACATTTTTGTCTATAGTGTGCACTCCATTTAGTTTCCTCTAGGACCAGCAAAACTTTGCATTCTGGAGACATATACCCGACTGTCAGGGAACAGACATCCCAGATATCCCAGACTGTTCCAGACTATTCCTGACTGCCTCCTGAAAAGGCAAAGGAATTCACAAGAATATCAAAGGTCACTCACTGATAACTTTAATGATACATTTATTCCTCCACAATGTTTTAATGACCTTTTGGTAAACTTCAAGTAATAAAAGACCAAAGGAGTATATTTTTTTTTCAATGACCTGATGTCCTTAGGAGAAAAAAAGATAGTTGTTGTAATAAATAAATAAGCAGATCGAAACAGTTACTTGAAACAAGAAATAATCATCTCAATTCTGACCTTCTGTGTTCCAATAACAAGGTCTGTCATCAGAGAAGATATTACCAAATCTAAAGCTTTTTAAAATAAGGAAAGACTTAAAGAGTTGAGATCAAAATCCTGGAGTTTTTAGAGATGGCCTGAATACTTGTTTAAAGACTTTAAAATACTATGGGGATGAGATAATACTGTAAGAGCACAAGAGCCTGTTTGAGGCCTCAAACATTGTTGCTTTTATATTTGGGGGTCATTGACTACCTGAATTAATTTAGAGTATACTTTAATTTAAACAATTTTACAATTCTCCCAAGAAATATTTTTAAATTGGAAAGAATAAAGTTTATGATGCTAAAATATGTTGGAATATGAACTAGTTAAACCTTTCCAGAAGAGCAAAATGGAAAAATGCCATGAAGCAGTGAAGCTTAAGGTGACTGCCTGGCGGCAGCCTCACCCACCCAAACAGATTTTCCAAAATGTAGACAATATCACGTATAACAGCCATGCTTTCCATTGATTTCCTTCTCTCAAGGAAGGATTTCCTTCTCTAATTTATAGCTGTGCAGCTGGTCTGATTTAGAAGCAAATACCTTACAGAAATTGTAAATGACAGCATATGGTGCCGAGGTATAGACTACTGCAATTTATGAGCCAGAACATTGAACCGAAGAAGTACTGCAGTCATAATTAAGGGATATTTTCACAAGAAAGATGTTTTTAAGGCACAAGGTGAATATCCCAGCCCAGTATCTTGTATGAAATGGGTTAGTTGTTACATGGTGATCCCGTTGCTATGCCCTGTTGGTTCTTTGTTAGCGCTGAATTGTCTGAATGCAGTTAAAAACACTTATATTGAATCTAGAAGGAAAAGTAGAAAACCTGACAGAATCAGTTAAATGAGGTTTCTGCACTTATATCAACACATAATGGTACTTACTAATCAGTGTCAGCCATGGCTGTAGTCACCATGAAATAATACAGTTCAATATCTTGTGGGGAATGAGGAAGAAATTTAGCAAGCACAGACTCTGAACTTGTAGAGATAAGGCTTTGGCTGATCAGGAGACTGGTAAGCATGATCCTGTGAGAGGCCACTACAAAAGACAAAAGAGTTAGGAGTCCTTGCAAGTGTCTTCTGTCTTGTTATTTGGGAAAATGAGCAGATTTGGCTGGAGACCACTTTGCAGAAGTAGTAAGGTCTAGTCCGTGGGTCTAGATAGGATGTGTGCAAAGGTGCCGAGAGAGGTGGTTCGTGTCAGAGGAAGGCCATTCTGTATCCCCTGTGAAAGTGGTTGAAATCAGGGAATAAGGCTCAAGTAAAGCAAATGTTCCTGTCTTCAAGAAGAGCAGAAAGGATGAACTATGGGCTAGTCATCCTCACTTTAGTCCTTGAGAAAATAATGCATTGCGTCCTCTTGGAAACTCGTCCTGGGCAGATGAAAAAAAAATGATGATGACTGAAAATAGTCAGCATGGATTAATTGCTGGAAATTAGATTTGATGAACCTGATTGCCTTTTATCATGAAATGATGAGCTCTGTGGATAGGGGGAGAACTGTGGCTGTCATCTATTCTAATTTAAACAAGTCTTTTTACATGGTTTCATATAGCACACCAGGTTCAGACATTATGGTGTACATGGGTGGATTATCACCTAGATGCAAAATCTAAATCAAAGAGTACAAATTTATAGTTTGTACTTGAGTTGAAGACCACAAGTGGAACATCATTCTGCAGCTGGCAATATCTGCTAGAAAATGCTGCAGCCAGGAGGTAATATTGGCATTCATGACCAAGATGTAACAGTATCAGAATTATTGCCTGATTATTATCAACCAATATTGCCTGGCTTCCTAGATGACTGCTAATATTTTAAACAATGAACTGGTTTCCTTTTCAAAAGAAATGGTAAATAAAGGTGGAGTCTTGCCCTTACTTTTGAATTCTTTGCAACATGTGGAGAGGTGAGGTGTGTTTAAGTTCCCAGGCTCATCTAGAAAATGTTGGAGTAATGACTCTGAGAGACAACTTCAAGCCTTTTTTGTGTGGGTTCGTCTGGAGCTTATTAGAGTGAGGATGATGAGGTAGACACATCAGGGACAGAGGCAGCGTACAAGGTAGTGTCGGGACTCCAGGTACTGCTGCAATATAAAACCTTGAAGAGGGTCTGTAGCTTAGGACAGCCTTCAGACCACTGCAAAATTTCCTAACATTTCATGATTCCTAAAGAATTTTGAAAGGAGAAGATGCAAAATTAAAGCAATATCAACTTATTTTTTCCTTTCAGTGAGGAATTGCCACTCACTTTAAGACTAATCTTTTAAGTCTGTAGGACTTTCCTCCTGGAAACCTGAGAATTTTCGCTTCCTGTACTCATCTCCATAATAAATCCGTGTGGGCTTTTATTACAGCCTTATCATCTTTCCATGATCAGTACATCAAAATTTGTCATATGCTGTAATAGGCTCTGTTTTGGATGATGAGTGGTCCACAGCATTTATCCAAAATCTTTCACTGCTCTCCAAAGACTAGAAGTCATGGTTGTAAGCCATCTTCTGCCCTTTAGTACATCTTCTTGTAACGTGAAAAAACACACAGTTTGATCCACAATTTTTTATCTCAGTAAAATCCATGGCAAAATTTATGCTCTACATGATGATGCCGAGATCTGAGTACTGAAGTGAACTCTTCTCCCAGACTTTGAAACCACTTTCTGTTCACAACAGTGAGTAACAAGGATATCAACATTTCAAGGGATTTAAACTGGCCTGCGCTGTGCAGAGTTTATTTGTGGCACCTTAGACTTTAGTGACTCATATTGTCCTTCACGCTGCTATAGCAACACAGCAGGGCCACCAGGCTGCCTCGGTTACACCTGAGCTGGCTGTGTTTGCACAAAACTCTGATTTTTACACTCTCAGTGAAGTAGGCATACCCGGGAAGGAGTATTAAATACTGCCTGTGTAAGACTTTCTCTTTTGCAAAAGGGAATTAATAACAATCTATAAAGAAAAAGAATGACTAAGGAAATAGACACAAATTTAAAGATAAAGAGTATATATTTCCCTTGGTACTAGAGCCTTTCTTCTGTCTTGTACCACAGCAGGGCAAGCTGAAAACCTTCTAATTGTGCTAGTTGAAAGACTGTCTCAAGAAACAAGCTTTTAATGGTGATCATCCTTCCCAGAGACACAGAGCACAAGCACTCATGGAAGCCTAATTTATGGATTTTTATCTTTTTTTTTTTTAGCAGCCTGTAGGGTTACATTCCTGAATAGTAAATGCAAAGTAAGCTGGAGACAAAGTATTTGAAAAGTAGAACTTGAGGAAGATTAATAATCATAGAATCATAGAACCATAGAATCCTCAAGGTTGGAAGGGACCTCTAGAGATCATCTAGTCTCCTGCACACACAGGTTCACCTAGAGCACGTGTCACAGGGTTGCATCCAAGCGAGTTTGGAAGATCTCCAGAGAAAGAGACTCCACAGCCTCTCTTGGCAACCTCTTCCAGTGATGTCACCCACACTGTTAAGAATTTTTTCCTTAAATTCCTGTGGAACTTTTGATAATTCATTTTGCAGCCATTTCCTGTAGTCTTATCACTGGCCACCACTGAAATGAGACTGACCCCATCCTCCCCATTCCTTCACAATAAGGACAATAGACTGAGAGACCAGGGCACTAAAAGAATAATTTGGATAAATAAACGAGAAAGCCCTAGACTTCTCCAAAATTCAGTAAACTGGCTTATTAATCTGAGAGTTGATATTATCAGACCATTTCTAAATGGGCCAAAAGTACCAAGTGCAATGAGTTATTAGATGTGTGTTTGACAGAGAATCCTTCAGGGAATCTCTGATTTTATTGGTATGCATTGATTGTTGCTGTTTTCTCAAAGATGACCTCTCCTTTTCCCAGAAGAATTTCCTTTACTTTTCTTCCAATAAACACAGTTAGCTGAGATTAAAAAATGAGGTATTTAATCCTGCCAATTTCTTTAGCACTGTAGCTTTATTTTACTTTTACATATTCCCTTTCATCTTGGAACCCCCCAATGGCAGTGTTTGATTACAAATTCCAGTCCTAGGCCTGGAGTGAACATGCTAAGCAGTATACAGAGAAATCGTTTACCACTGAACCATAGGATGAACATAATGTTGCTAAATTTGGCTTCAGGACAATGAGGAATTTCCATTTCTGCCAGTGGTCTGCTGGGTGACTTGGGGCAAATCACTTTTATCTCCTTGTTTCGCAACTTTCTCATCTCATACAGATGAAAAATTACTTTGATTGACAGAGGTATTGCTATGTAAAGGATATGTGTCTACATTATGTAAATCCTGCCCTATCACAAAATAGAAGCAACTTTGTGTCCAGTGATAAATAATGCATAGCAGGGAAATTTTGAAGGGCTCTACCTGAAAGCCCATGCAAATGTGAGCATGTAAAATCAACAGGCTACAATCTCCATCCTGTGATGCGCAGGTGGAGCACAGCCATGGCATCAAGGACACACAAAACTGCTAAGACCTCACACCAAGATTCAATTCTGAATCAAATCGTGGATTAGGATATAAGAATTAAACACAGAAAACAGTTATTCGGATCAGTTCTGAAAAACAGTAGCTCCAAGCCATTTGGAAAGAACTTCCAAACAAGTAAAGCAATTTCATACCAGAAATTAAAACCATTTATTTGCAACTATTACCACAAATACTCAAGTACTTTTATTCTGATCAGTCAAGGAAAAAAACCACTGTCCTTAACTTGAGCAAGTGCTCAAAAAACCCTGCAAATCAGAAGAACCATAGGCTCATTAAGGACAATATCTTTTTTCATTGGTAAATTCTTAATAACATGGAATTCATAGCCAAGGGCCCTCATTATTATGGCAGATCAAGGCACTGGAGCACGTGTCCAGATGCTGCTTGTCACTGCCAGGGTCCACGGAGGGCAGAGAATACTGAAATGCAGCAGACCACCTTGGCAGCTAAAGCACAAACCAAGAAGGAGGCAAAGCAAACAAGTCTAAGTAGGAATTTCTTAAGTTCCCTCAACTGTTCAGATAGTTTATTTGATAGGGAGCTCATCTGTTTGGAGAGCATATTCTAAGTACAGGAACAAATACAAAACTTACATTCATTAGAAAGAAATAAATATTTTAAAATGCATTTGAAGAAAAACCTAATAATGGATGCAAAAAATAGTTGTCTGCTTGTCTTGTTTTCAATTTTCATAAAAATAGGTTTTCTGATTCTCCAAAAATGGTGCATTTTTGATTCATACAGATAAAGAGAAACTTTTAGAATAGCTCAGTTCCAGATAAAGGCTATTCCAAACAAATTCAGTGAAATTACAAAATGAAATTATATTTTTTTTATTCTGATCTTAAACATGCTTTGGAAAGAGCTGTACAGAGTTTTTTTTTTTTCTTTATTCATTCTTTTCTTGGTTAGCCAAACAAAAGAAACTTCCTAATTAGTTCATAATGAGCAATTTTCCCTTTCTCAAAATACACTTTCATTATTTCTATTAAAGCTAAATATTTGTTTTCAATTGTCTTTTAATTGAAAAAGGTACTTTCTGGCCTTTTAAACAACTAAATTTAGAGAAACACAAAGCAAATGTTATTCAAAGCAACATTATAAAACACTTTTCATGTCAAACAGTATATTTTAATTTCTCAGTTTTTGATGTTTCTGATATTATCAACTCAAATTGATAAGTGGACTTGAATAAAACTTGTGAATATTTTGGTGAAATGGAAAATACATTTTATGTTAACTAAATTATTAATTTCAAGAACTCAACATAAATGTATTTTGGAAAAAGAAGCCTCAGTGATATAAGAATTCCTGTGCTTGTGCAGAAGTACGAGTGACTGCAGGATCTTAGTTTAGTAACGGTCCTCGTTGACCAGCTGTTCTCCCTAGTTCTTTGCATCAGTTATGGAGACTGTCTGCCACTAAAAATGAATAACTACATGGGAAATTATTATAACTGTGTTGGTAGATGGAGGTCTGTAATGCAGTAATGTGACACCAAAAATGTGAAAGACATTTTAATGTCACAGGAACGTTTATATCTGAGGAACATTGAGGATCTCCGTGTTCAACCTATTTCCTAGTTCCCTTTCCCTTGGGAGAGTAAAATTCTTCTAGAGAGATCACACAAGCCAATATATGTATTTGTGCGGATATGGCAGGGAATTAACTCACCTTTCCTGGTGAGTTTCCTGTAGCTTCTCCTTGTATTTTCCCCTCTTCTCCCAAACCTCCGTTTCCCCAAGCTTCATGATTTTAGGTTTGTTGGTGCTTGCTTGCTTTTGTTATAACTATATGTAACATTTGAAATATGTGGCTGTATGGGAAATTGCACATTAAATCTTGTCCTAATCATATGGGTACCACTAGTCAGGATGTCTTTTGAACAAAGAAATACAAATATCTCTTACCACATATTCTTAATTTTCCTTTTTGTTATTTTCACATATGTTATTATGCAGCATCTAGTTTTAAAATGGAATCAGCACCCTGGTTATGACAAAAATGGCCTTTGCTGTTGTGAAAGTAATGGACATCTTTTTGAAAGTCAGTCTTAATCAACAACTGAAATAAAAGGTGAACAAAATGTAAAGCTGTAGGTAAATTTCAAAACAGACCCAAGGCTGAAGTTAAATCTGATAGTGGATTTAATTGCTTTATAGTTTCCTGAGCCTGAAAACATGCTGTATAATATTAATCAGAAGCGAAATTATAGGTTATTTAACACTTTTTGCTAAAATGTTTAAAAACACATCTCTGACTACTCTAGAAAAGATATTCTAGATACTCTAGAAAAGATACTCTAGATAAAGTACTTTCTTTTAGATGGTCTGCTGAGGATTGTAAATACAAGCAATACCTGTAGGTTTCATAGTCCAAAAGCCCAATGTGCCATCTCTGAATTACTCTTTTGTATGCTGATAACAAGCATAATGATAGAATAACCTGTATGTCCTTCTCAGAGATTACATTTCTATTAAAGAAGGATTTAAACTCACTTGGGTCAGTCCAAACTTTCATTGGATCTGCTAAATATTCAAGGTAAAGGAAGCCTTTCAAAATATAAAATCAATATGTGCATTTTATGGCATCAGATGGTTGGTCCTCCTTTGACGCTGCTCTGCTCTTCTCTCCCAAGTACTTCATGTTCCACACCAAAGGCAGCACTTCACTTTGAACAACTGGAGTTCAAACTGTGCATAAAAAACATATTTAGATACGCTGAGTGCTTTTCCTTCAGATGTGCTAGGCTTTATAAAAACACTACTTTCCTTTAACGCTACTGTTGCTGAAATAATAATTCTAAATGTGGCACAACGTATTTTGCATAAAAAGTAAAAAAATTACACCAGTAGCAATATGTTTGTTTAAAAGAATGAGATAGGTGCAGTATTATGATCAAGATGATAGTGGAAAATGTATTTATATATTGTAATTACTATATTAGTGCTGGATTTTGATTATTTCTAATGAATTGTCAACAGATCTTATGCTTTGATTTAGATATGCTTATGTTCTTAGAGTATTCCAACTACAACTGATATAATTTCCTCAAAGTATTACAGGGTTATATTTAAAAGATAATTTTATATTAATCATTATTTAAGTATTAATATCTTCAGATTTAATTTAAAGATTCTAATTGAATGCAAGAAGAAAATGTATTATTAATGTCTATTAGTTAATGTTATTTATAATATCAAACATCTTGTTGATATTTTTAAATACGAAAATAGAGGGGTAGATCATTACAGAGTGCAAAATTAGGAAAATGAAAGAGATGCATCTTCTCCCCGTTATCTCTGTTGCTATTTCTTCCTTTATTGCATTTTGTTCACAAGATATTGAAGATCTAATGAATATTCAAATATATGCAAATCCCACTCCAGCGGCATATATCATACACAAAAAAATACATACACTTTACATATAATTATATCCTACATAAATATCTACATTTACAGGACCTTGATACTTCTGTCCATTATATATGAGGTTTTCTGAGAATTAGAGTCCTAGCATGACCCAAGGAATTTTCCAGATATAAAATTACCAGATGTCTAGTTCAAACAGCAATCAAAAACTAGAGATGGAGCAACCTGTTAATTATCTTGCATTCATCTAAAAGACAAAAACAAGCTTTCTTTTGCCTCGTAACTTCACTTGCAAGACAGCAGAAAGTTCAGATTCTCTTTCAATCTTTGGTGAAAATAATTTCTCAAAATTTCTTATTTTTTATAAAAAATGTTAATTAGCAAAATGTTACCTGAAGGAGCACTGACTCTTTCTGCTGTGTGACAATGTAGTATATGGAGTTGTGTTCTTCCACTGGTGCATCCAATAAGTGAATTCTAGAACAACCAAATCCCGGAGGCGCTTGCTCCTCCTCATAATTTCTCAACTTTGTTCAGCAAAATTTCAGGGATGGAGAAGGCTTTTGGTTGACCATGTCAGTAACTGATTTAAATTGATTCTTATAATATACAAAATCCTGGATTTTTTTTAAATCAAAACATAAAAACTCTATTAATTGTAACTGTAAAAACTGTAAAAACTGTAAAAAAAGTAACTGTAAAAAAAAGTTGCTAATGTTCTGCAAGGATGAAGAGCAAAACAGAACTGCCCTCCATGTCTGTAGTGTACAGCAAAGCAACAGAAGGGCACTGGGGAAATTCAAATTATGAAAAATTCTTGATGAAATATTAATAAAACCATACTATGGTATTAATTGCTATAATTTAACACCCTGTATGGTATAAATATTTTAGAAATATGTTAAAATGGAACATTAAGAAGGGGTCAAGGGATAATAATATACATTAATCTCGACTGGCAAAGATGTATACCTTACACTAAATTTATGTTTATACTATTATTCCATAATCATTTTAAAAGAATAGTTGGTGAATTAATCTATATTTATGTAACTTATGTTGAGACATACATGTTAAATGTGTATGTGTGTATTATGGTAGATATATTAAAAGTAAACAGTGCCGGTGAATTTTGTTCATATAAGAAAGGAGTCTCAAGATGTTTTCACAAGAATGTCCTCCCATTATGAAATTGGTCAGGAATCCAGCAATCAGAAGGGAGGAGGCCAAGAAACACACAGACTGTTTTCTCACAAAATCCTCTCCAGAGGAAGCTTGGATCTGTGTTGTCTTTGTGATATGTGCTTTTCTTTTTCAGTAGGAAATACTTCTGTTACAGGCTCATCCGGTGGAGGCTCTGGATGCACCGGCCTCGCGGGCAGGGAAGGGATCTGGCTGCTGGGCACAGCCCTTTGCAGGGAAAGCTGCATGCACAGCACAGCCCGAGGGTATTTCATAGCCTGTCCTGGGAGGAGAAGACTTTCCCACCAAAACACAGCAGTCAGAGAGAACTAAGGAAACATTTCTCTGAGCTTTTAACTCTCCCATAGATTTTCACTCCAGAATGAAGGGTTTTTTTTTTTTTTTTTTTTTTAAGAAAATAGCATGAAGAAATTGCTTGAAATTGCTAGCACTCTAGCAGTGACCTATGCCCATGTATGCATAAAGCGGATAGGCATTTCATTTGCATTTATCGTAAATTGTATGCAGTAATGATTTGTATGTGTTAAATTGCATAATCCATATGACTCTGACAAGCTCATAAAAGCTCTGGGCTGATGTCCTCTTCTGAATGCATCAGTGCCAATGAAAGCGGTTATCATACCCTTGACAGAGGGTACTGCTGTCTTAAATCTGCTGGTGCAACTGCTCCTGTGATCACTCTCTAAACCATGTCAGTCAGAATGTACCAGGTAAGCTTAAGTGGCTTAAATGGCAGATTTTTAGCTAATGATGCACATTTTAACCAAAAAAGGATAAGCGTGTACTCACAATGGTGCCTAGCTGGCAATTTAAGGGATAGTAAACTCTTTTACCAGCATGATTAGCTCCTAAAAATAATGTTAATCCACAGCGTGCCATCCTGTCAATAAACTCAACTTCCTCAGTTCAGTTTATTATGTTGTATTTTTAAAAACCATCAGGCCCATCAGAGATGGGCATTTTCCTGTAGGTAGGATGGTTCTAGCATCTGAAATACAAAATGGCATTTTTTGAGGACCTACACCAATGAGAAGTTCATAATCTGACCTATAATCCATGAGAATTTTAAATGGAAAATTTCCGCCATGGGGAGTGGGAGAATAGAAGAGAGAGCTCAGCGCTACATCACTTGTATAACAAGAAAGTCTTGCCTTTCCTGCCAGCAGCTCTGGGGCAGCTGATGGCAGTGCCCTATCCTGCCATTTCTTCTTATTTATCCAATAAATTTCTTCTCCTCTAAACAGTGACAAGGTGAAAGTCCTTCAGATTTTAAAGAATTAACAAGGCTTAGAGGATCACCTCACTTCCTGAAAATAAGAGAAAAGAAAAGTTGTGTGGATATATGTTGCTTTTGTATGTTGCTATCTCTTTGCCTTGTCTCATTCATTATTGTTATTGCCATTTATGCTCTCCTATCATTTGGTAGAGGTAAATACTCTGGACTAGAGCCCCTTTTATATCAGTACTTTACACATGAAGCCCCTGATCATAACAAGAATTTTCAGGTGATGTAGTAATAATAATGCATTATTACAATAATAACACAAATATTTGTAATATGACTTCACCAATCCTATCTGCTTCAAGTGAGGATGACTCAGAGAGGGAAAAGCCCATGTGGAAACACCCTCTATGTTCTTCATTTCTGTCACTGAACTTTGGGAAGGTTCTGATCACGCCTTGAAGAAATGTCTTGAGGGACTGTCTATTGGGACTTTAATTTTCTTGCAAGTCCATGGAGTCTGTAATATTCTTTACACACGTATATCTTTTTTCTTCTCATTCCCATCAAATGGGCATACACGTACATGCATGCACATGTCATTTCTGGAAATGCCTTTAGAACCTGTTCCTCTGTAGACAGCCATTTATCCTTCTTCTATGGCATCTCATCCATTCAAGGATAAATATTCTTTATGATGTGACTGTAGATTATATTATTTTAATAATATTGGACATATATTTGCCAACAATAAGAATTTTTTACTGAATTTTCTCTTTTTGATGATTTTAAAGAAATCCTTATAAGGTTAGCAAAAGGACCTTTGAAGTCTTTATTAAAGTGGAATTAGGAAAAATTATTGTGAGGAATAATGGGCAAATTAATGTCATCCTCCTTCACTTTCACCTGAAAGCTTTATTGTAGCTTTTGTTACTGGTAGCATCCTTGGTAATAAACATTTTCATTTTGTTCTGAGGGCAAAGCAAATAGGTTTTGTTAGTGAATGACCTTGTGCATTAACTGTGTTACTCATGATTTAGTGAGCCAGTCAGTTGAAATATTGCTAATGTTTTCCCAACTCAGTCTTGTTACATTTGTGCCATGAGGATGACATTAAGTGTAGTTGCAGATGAACAAAATATAAAATGGCTTGTGGTGTTTTGCATCATTAAAGAAATGAACCCAGAGGGTACTGTTTTATTAACTCTGGAAGTTGAGGAAATGACAGAAATAAAATGACAGTTTCTGAGCTTGTATTTATTAACAATAAGGACAGCTTGGCATGCTGAGAATTAGTGGCAGTGCCCCTTAAATTTTTCATATACCATGGCAAATACATACAGTGTCAGTCCAAAGATTTCAGCAGTTTCTAAGATCAGTTTCTAAGAGAGTACAAATAAACAGGCTGAAGAGGTACAGCCTAAAGAAGATGAACTTCGATATTTAGAAGCTAAATGAATATTTTGAGCTACTCCATTTCATAGTCTCAAGCAGGGTCACTGTACTTTTCTGGAAGAGCTTAAGGAGGAGCAGACACTACTTTAAGGGAGCAACCACCGTTCTCTGTTTTCTTTTCCTGGGCTCTTTGGTGGGTTCACATTAAGAAATAATAGCAATGATAGATAAAATGGCTGATGGGCTCCCAGAAAGACAGTACAGTCCCTCCTCATCCCCAATAACAGATCATCTATTCTAGGGAAAACACACAAGCTCAGTCTGATTCCAGGTAGCTCTATTTCTCAAATCTCTACAGAGATTTATATCTATATCTATATTTATATATATCTATAACTACCTAAAAGCAGTAGTACCAACTTCTGGGTCACTTCCCTGACTCTTTTGGCTTGTAAACACCAGAGCTAATGTTGTTAGAAAGGAGAAAACAGAGGGGAAAATTGCAGTTATGTTCTTCCTGGACACTAGGTAGGTAAACATGTTTGTTCCTTTTAGATGAGTAAGAAAAAAAAAAAGAAGCCTGTAATTTTTCCACTTTTTGGATAAGTGTTAAAAGGATGAGGAACAGATCTTATTTAGAAGTTTATGTTTTTAAAGAAAACAGATGGTTGTTTTCACCCTTATATGGAAACAATAAAACAAAGAAAGGGTCTGTGGTGGATATCTAGTGAGACTGAAGTGAAATATATATATATAAGCACAGAATATTCAAAGGGAAGCAAAAAGTGAACACAAGTCTAGAATATGTAGCTACTCCTGAAAAGCAGATTGACTGCTATTATCTAAGTGTTTGATAATTTTCTGTAGTATTTTCATCACAAGAAAATTAAAGGAATCTGTTACATTCTTAACTATAAATAAAGAGGGCAGGAAAAACTGTTCTTTTATAATGCTGTTTCAAAGAGGAGAGGAGAGGAGAGGAGAGGAGAGGAGAGGAGAGGAGAGGCGAGGAGCGGAGAGGCGAGG
>JAVCKT010036873.1:0-11891 GCA_032273925.1 Rhynchotus rufescens | reverse complement strand
ACAGATCTGCCTGGCACCCTGAAGAAAGATTGGCAGATGGCAGCTCCTTGTGGAAGGACTAGAGGATACGAAAAGAGGGGAAAAAAAGACAAAAAGGAGAAAAATCCCCATGTGGTTTTGTTCCCCAGACTGGTTCAGTGGGGTGAACCTCTCCATTTCTATCAGTGCACGCAGGAAAGGGTAGAAGGCTAAGAAAAGTCATCGGATGAGCCACATGGACAGGTTACCCAGAGCATGGCAAACAAATGAGGAGGTTTGACATGACAGAAATCCCAGCAAGACCTTTCAACAGCAGTCTGAGGCTGCAGAAATCGCTCCTCGTCACAGCAACCCACGTCATTCAAAAGACCTCCATCTGCTACGTACACACGGTCCTTGGTCACAACTTATTTGACCAGGAGCCCTCTGGGGTCCAAAGCACCAGCTGGGAGACCTTAACTGAACTCCAAAGGGAATGTGACTTGTTCTCCTTCCTCAGTCTCACCACTTGGACTCCTTTGCTTGGTTGCAGCAATCACCATTGGTCTTTGGGGTGCACTGGGCACCTTTCATCTCCAAGCTCTGTTCCCATCTAAGCAGAAGCAGCAGTAATTCAGGAAAGTAAGCCAGGGACCATCTCCCTCCATCTTCTGTCCACTACATTTTGGTGCATCTACTCCATGGACATCAAAAAAAAAACATAAATTCTGCTTCTAAGCACCCTCACACTTGAAATCACGTTTTAATACCAAAAGTCGTGCATCTCCTACTGACACAGGTCAAAGTCATTAGTCCAAAACTGGGACAGTTCCAGCCAAACTGGGACAGTTCCAGCCAAACTGGGACAGTTCCAGCCAAACTGACTATTGCTAGATATACGCAAGACCACCCAAAAGCAACAGTTCACCCGTCTTCAACACACGCACTGGTTTAAACGGGGAACGCTGGCGCTAAATTAAGAAGTCTGGAGTTTTTAGGTACCCTTGTATAACGACAGATATATTACGAGCCTTAAATCAATTCATTTTGATTAAAGAAACCCACTAAGGTGGGTAGATCACTGTATGACCTCCTTCTGCAGGCTAAGCATTTACACCAGTTCATTTAATAAATGCAGCTAACATCTTGTACAAGAGAAGCGGCCTTCCCACATCAAGCTATTGGAAATCTTTCAGACTTGAAGAGCCACAAGCCAAGATAGAGCATGCCATGAGATTCAGTCTCCTCAACGCTTCAAGGACGGTAAGGGCTTTTAAGATGGAACAGCTATCAAGACGAGGGTCAAACTGATCCACTGAAGTGAAGATAGCTGCTTTTTTCCACTAGGGAGACTTCTCCTGCAAGCCCAGTGAAGCCAGACAGCCTCTAAACAGTGATATAAATCGTGGCCCATCCTGCTCCTGCTCTACTCCAACTCTACTTTAAGGGAGTTGCATGGGTTGAACACCTTGGTACGTCTCCCTTTGCAAAGGTTCATCCTCAGGAGGGAGCCAAAGCCTGCACTTAGTCTCATAACTAGGATGAGAAATTCTGCCTCAACTCTCACCAACTTTCATCAACATAGAAAAAAATAGTAATAATAATAATAAGCAAAACAAAAAAACTAATATGTGCTACCTGAATATATCAGAGGAGCCTCTGACTTCAGTCACAGTAGGGAGACCATATTCTGATGTCAAAGACTGTGGAAGAAACCTAACAAAAGCACTAGTTGTGGGTGAAGCCAGACACACCAGGGACCTTGAAGCCCACGTGATCTGGGGCAACCAAACCATTAAAATCGAGCAGGACACTTTCCTTTTTTCTTATACCTCTTGCAGCCAGGTACCAAGGAGACACTATCCCCATGAGCAGCCAGAGAAACGTTCGTCCTAACGCAGAAGGTCACCAGGCCGTTCCAAAAATGCATCCTACAGTGTCCTGCCCTCGCTGTCACCACTAACTGCCCATCCACCACGTAACAAGTTGAGTTATTCCCTCTCTACCACACAACTGCTGTCAAAATGCTAACCTACCTGCTTTACTTTGTTTCCTCCACTGTTTCCCAGCTCCTAATCCCATAACCAGTTTAAGCACCTTGTGATCCCAAGGGTCACAGCTCAAGATCCTGAGCTCAGGAGCTGCCTGCACCTTTCCAATCCATTCCCCTTGGCCAGCTTCTAGAAGAAGGGAAGACCAGAGAAGGTCTGCAGCCAAATTAATGCCCCCTCGCCCTTCAGTGTGCAGTTCCAAGCTATGGCACCACCGCTCCAGACATTCACTTCTGAGATTGGCAGCTCACAGCTGCCTAAGGGTGATACGGGAACAGGAGGAAGATCTCTTAGGGAGGCAAAATAAACAACCAAAGCAACGAAAGAATCACAACAGGTGCCCTACCCTCTACCCTGTCCTTTGGCAGTGCCAGACCGCACTGGCCTGTCCGTGTGGCAAGAGGAGAGCACCACTGGCCGCACATGGACACACGCGGCGTGGCATGGCAAGGACAGGAGCGGGACATTGGTGGCGTAAACACGACTTCTCCTGCCTTGGACCAGCTTTGAGAAGCAAACATGCACACACACACAAATGAGGAGAAAAAAAACCCTAAAAAACTCCAAAAGGCAGGAGGAGACCAGCTCCTCAGCTGCCCTGTTCAGCATCTCTCGCACTGCGCGGAGGCACCAGCTGTTTCAAACAAAAGGTCCAGGAAATCCTGCAGGAGCATTTATAGGATAACCTGCCCGTGGGGGAATGTTTAATGTTTCTTCCTGACCTCTGCGACTTAAAAGGTCAGCTGCTGCCCCAACGGATGAAGTGTGGGGCTCGCCCCAAAGCCCTGTTAATTTTCTCTTAAACCTTTAGTGCAGCCGCTTTAATTCTCATGCCCCTTCTCCCTCACCCAACCCCTTCTGAAGCCTGTTCCCCCTTCACTTTTGCCAACTCGCAGTCAAGGCATTTTGATCTGAGCTTTTTACTCTTTCTCAACACACATGATTTTCTCCGAGTATACAAAAATATATATATTCAGTGTTTAAACTCCCTAATACATGGTTCCTGAACATGGCTTCTATCCCTGAAGTTCCTGGTGACCCCAACAGTCACATCAGGATCCACATGTCCTAGGACACACTAGGCTATGAGGCATGGCCACAAGAGAGGAGTCCCACCACCACGCTGCATTTTGAACCCTGCTGATGACTTCAGAGTGGTGAGACACCATCCAATTGCCTTCACGAGGCAGTCTGAGAACAGAGATATGGGAAACTTTGGGTTTTTCAAAGGTAGCTTGTGCAGATCTCCTTGGAGAGAAGGTGCAGCAGCAGCAGCTGCCAAGGGCAGCACCAGGACTTAGGGAGGACACCAGGGAGAAGAGTCACAGTCTTATAAAAGGCAAGAGAAAGAGCTATGTATAAGTTTGGGGTCTTGGGAATGAACAGAAGCAAGGGATGAGCAGGGGTGAGGTCCTAGACTGATTGCCAGTTGACTGCCCCGTAAATAGGAGGAAATATTAAACTTTCCGGTACCACATTGAAGAAGGGACCAAAATCAGGGATGTTTAAACATTGGTTTGTGGCCTAAGATTCACCATCTTTCTCCAGCATCAGAGCACAAGAATTCTTGGGTTTTACTGAGGTCTGCGATGTACTGAATTGCCCATCCACATGTGAAGGCAAATGCAACCAGGGAGAGGAATAGGGATTCTTTCCCAGGGCTCCGAGTAGGAGCCATGCAGTGCACATCACCTGGGCTCACCTAATACATCTTGATTGCCTCTTAATTGACCCCTCCAGCCTAGGTGTTCAGTGTTGGCCTTCTCGGACAGTCCCAAATGTCTTTGGATTGTGGGGATCAGTCACAGCTTCTTCACTCGTGTCCTTGCAGCCAGATTTTAGCATGTGAGTAGCAATGCAAGCCCAGTGTCAGCTACACTCCAGTTCAGACATGCAGGAGCAGCAGCTTCACGGCCCTTTCTCCCCGTGCAAGCTCGGAGGTGCCTTTGGCTCAGCTCTGGCGGAGACACAGCAGTGGAGCCACCGTCTCTCTCCAGGTCCTTTCCTCCCACCATGTTCTGCACTGAGCTTTTATGGTCCATGGAAGGTTATTGCTCAATAATGACCATCCCCAGGGCTAACCCCTCAGCTCTCCTGCTGCCGTCCTTTTCCCTCATAAAAAGCCTTTCAAGTATAACCATCATATTCAGCTCCCGTTCCAACTCATGCTTGCTCCTGGGCCAGCCATCCTTCCCCTCACTCCTAGCCCGTTTACATCCAGGCCTGCCCTCTTCCCTATGCTCTGCAGGCACAGGTGTCCTGTCTTGACAGGTCTTTTAATAGTCCTTCTGCCTGGTGCATCTCTCCCAAGAGCTTCCATCTATGCTTTTCCAATGTTTATATTTTGTTAAAATATTTATATTTTGAGCATCCTCCCAAAAATCACCTCCACAGCAGCAGAGCCTGAAGAGGCAGACCAAAAAAATACAAGTCCATCGCCAAGAATGGACCTGTTTGAAAGCATGGGAAGAACAAAGCACTTACCTGCAAACCTCACTTGAGGTAGGACTTGAGGTCATTTGACATGTCTACGCATCAGGAGTCCCTGCAAAACCACTCCTATTCCTTCTGAATCTAAGAGATAAGCTGGATGTGCAGACTCCAGCATGCAGGGCACCGACCGGGCTTAACAGGACCATAAGGGTTAGATCTAGTTACATCTAACCTCAATGGCTCGGCCCTCTCTCCACTCAGACCACCGTGTTCCAGGTTGCCCAAGATCTTTTCCTCTTGGCCTGGGTGCAGCAGCCAGGAGCACTCCTTGACATCCAGTTAAATGCTTAAATTGCACTGAGCGGGAAATAATGCTCCAAAGGGGAAGCGAATGCGATGGACCGATACCAGCCATGCCACTATGCTGCCCGCAGCTCGCCAAGACCAGAGGCAACTTTACTGCACAGAAAGGTGGAACCCATTGCTCCACATCTTTGCTGCACAGAAAGGTGGAACCGATTGCTCCACAGAGGCACCGTGCTCACATCCCAAGCTCCCTCTTGCCCCACAGGGAGGTTTCCTGCCCCACGGAAGCTGCACCAGAGCACCCAAATTAAAATAAGAGCAGGGGAAGGGTGGGAGTACCCTGCCCCAGTGCACACAGAGCAATCCTTGCCCCATGGACCTCCCCGGCCAAGAGGAGCCAGGACAGCAGCTGTGGGTCACGGGGAGCAGAGGGCAGCACAGCAGGAGGAAGGAGGCAGCAGAGCCAGGGGGAGCAGACGTGGCGGGATGTGCGCTGCTAGGGCAGGCCTGGCCTGGCCACGGCTTCCAGGGGACAAGAACAAGAACTAACTGCAGCTGTAAAACATCTTCTCTTAAACAGGAATTTATCCTAATCCCCCTTGGCCAGACTTCTGTGCTTCCTTGCTTGTCAGGCATGTTACCTCATGCATTTTTTTAGGATGTGACAACATGAAGATACAGGGTCCGCCACAGTCCATCAGATTAACTGTCCCAGCAAGACAGCAGCGAGGGGGCAGCATGCAGCACAGACCCCTCCCCTCAGCTCCTCTCAGGACCATCTGCAAGCTCCAAAGCCAAAACCCACGGGATGAAACCCTCCCTGTGCTTGATATACAAGAAACACCAAGCCCTTAACCACCGCTTGCCCATCCTCTTGATGGTCATGGACTAAGAGGACAGGACCCAGGTCTGGTGGTGCCAGAAACAAGCCCCACTGGCACTGACAGGACAAGCCCATTTCTTCTACCATGCTGGTGGTCCTAACTTATCTGCAGCCTCATTGCCCCTATTCAAAAGCCACTTGCCCAACAGAGCAGCAAGGAGATGGAAAAGCCCTTCGAGCTCACGCAGGATGAGAGGGAAGAGTCCTTGTCCTTCTTTGGCACAGAAACACAATGTTAAATTTGAGGAGCAGCAGAGTGCAAACTCCCATTCTCTCAATTACTCAACTGGGCTTCATCTCCTAATCCTGGCCTGAAAGTGGAGACAACATGTCAAACACAGCACAAGTGCATCCCCAGGGCCCTGCCGCAGGGATCACCATCCAGGATCTCAAGCCCAGCTTTACAAGACCAAGAGTTTCAGAGTAGAAAGACAAAGCCAAGTCGGGTGGCAAACTCTGCTCAGTTAGCTCCTTTGTCATCAGCCCTTCTGGGAGGTTCTCACCTGACCCAACCATTGACTTCAGGCTGCCAGTGTCCCTGGAAAACACGGATACAGGAGGATTCTGCCAGTTCTTCACCCTGTAGTACAAGCACTCTGTGGGACTGCTGACATACCAATGAAGTATTTTTCTTCCAGCCTTATGGCCAGCTAATAATATCTTCTCCTATCCTGGAGGATAAAATTGTAAGAGGTTATCCTAAATATGAAGCATGAAGTATCTGATGCTAAGGTACGGTAGTGATGACACAAGAGAAAACCATGGGGACTGGAGGCAGAGGGGAGATTACACAATGACAGAATGGTTAAGGTGGGAAGGGACCTCTAGAAATCATCTAGTCCAACTCCCCTGCTCCAGCAGGGACACAGCACGTGGCACAGGGCTGCATCCGGGCAGGTTTGGAAGATCTCCAGAGAAGAAGACTCCACAACCTTCCTGGGTAGCCTGTTTCAGGGCTCTGTCACCCTCACAGTAAATAATCAAGTGCTTCATGAAGAACTGACCTTAGAAGCTTATGAGCAAGGCAGACTGTTCTCAATGTTTCCTTGAATTAGGTAATTTAATTTCATCTAGCATGGGTTCCCCATCTCTTTTTTAATCTTAGATTTTTTTTCTTTAAATGAGGGTAGAGTAGGAACATCTCTTCAAAACCGTCTTTAAAGAAAAAGGCACACAAAATACTCACATTTACTGTTGACCAAGAGGGCAATGGTGACTCATCTTCTCACATGCAAAAACACTTCCTTCACAAAGCCACCGCTGGGTTTTGCTTTGCAAGACCGGTCTGGTGGAACTGGTGAGACATCTAGCTGTGTTTTTCTTGGAGAGAGAGCAGTGGGATGTGTGCATGATGCTGAATCAAAACCATTGCTCCGCATTAACAACGAGCCAGTCATCTCATGTTGAACCATTCGTAAAAAAGGAAAGATAATTCCTTACACACCTCTTTGCTATGCAGCTCCTTGAAGCCTGCAGAAATCAGGCTAACCCTACCTCCCCTGAACATCAAAGACCAACATGGGAGTTGTTGGGAGACCAACACAATTTCTACTTGAGCTACAAAATCTTTCCAAACACCAGAAGACACCATCAACACTACAAACTAACGGACGCCTGCAAATTCCTGCCAAGGCCACCAAGGACGGGGCTAGCAATGAAAAGGGAGCCCTCACGTCTGTAACTTATACTAAAAGAGTATAAATAGAGGATTGAGGGTTACCAGTCCTCACCTAAGATATGTGCACACGGACAGGGCTGCCCTCAAAGCCACACCTGCCAATCATCTGCAGAGGGACATGCCAGCCACGGGTTCCTGGTGCCTGGTGAGGCTGCCCCAGGGAGTCCCAAGCTCCATTCACGGGCAGCCTGGCCATTCCCTGCCCCCTGCCTGTTACCCCAGGAGTGATATGGACCAAAATATGAAGGTTTCACAGAAAAGATGATGTTCAGCCAGGCCTCACTGATCCTGCCTTTCTGTACCAAGTGTCACAACACGCTGCTCTGCTGCTTCCCCAGGAGCTCTGGTGCTGTAATGGCCCTTCTTCCTCCTCAGCTTACTCAGGCTTGGACCTGAGGGAGGAAGAACACCCTCCATCTCCTGCCCTGGCCTCAACCCCTGAGAGAGGCTGGCTAAGCAGAGCCCTCTGCTCACACACGCTGCGAGAACACACTAAAGAAGCCCAGAAACGCACCTCCAAGCATAGATGCCTTTAAGAAAATAAGTAATAAAAACATTACATTTTTCTAACATTGTCGACTCTTTCCTACCATTTTTGTGACTTCGCTATGCAATGCGTCTTCTAACTTGGCGCCTGGATTGCCCTCAGCTATGCAAGTCTAGAACCAGCAATTGGAAGCAGGAGGAACCAGGAGAGAAGGGTGGGGGCAGTGGGCAGAAACCACGATTCCTATTTCATCCAGCTCCGAACCCGTTTGCAGGTCTGCTTCCCTTTGGCTCGCTCGCTTTTCTGGGTCTACCAGCATACTTTAGGTAATGAAATGCACATTTGCTGGTCAGCATTAATGGATCCAGAGGGACTGTTTTTCACGTCTGTTTGTTTTAAACTTAAGGGTGTTGCAAAGCTGTTCCAATGGCACAGAGATGGGGAGATAAGACATGGCAGGCAGCGCCTGTTCAGTGGGTGGCTGTGGTATTAATATTTATCCCATAATTGAAGGAAGACGTGACAACATGAGAAAAGCAAACCACCACAAATGTTTCCTTAGGAGGCACACACTGAACCCTCGGCAGCAAAGACCACCAGATATTGCTCATATTATACGATCCTTGTTTATTACAAGGGGAAAGATTTCTGCTACAGGCCAAGCTCAGAAAAAGAAGGAAAAAGAGAGGGAGAGGAAAATAGTAGTGTGCAGTAGCACGGCATCTTCTTCTCTTTAAAGTCAAATTGTAGGCTAGGAAATACGGGCACCCTTCTGCTTCTCCTGCCCCCTTGCCACCCCAGGGGTGCTGCACACAACCCACCGACTCACCTGAACCCCACAGAGGCTCCCACAGCCACATGGCAGAACATGTTTCTGGGCTCACCAACCTATAGGGAAACGTCTACAAGGTTAATTGATTTTGAGTCTGGCCAGTAGAGAAGAAACTATAGATATTTCATTCACCTTGAGAAGCAAAACCAGTTGCTCTTTTTGAAGCAGCCCCCTGGATTTTCTGTCAAGCTGCAAAACAGCAAGGAACTACGTTTTACATCCCAGTGCTTGTCAGCTAGAGGAGACAAGATAGGTCCACCTGGCTGCACTGCACTGCACCCAAGTTCAGTTGTGGTTCACATAGGCTCTCCCATGGCCATCAACAGCAGCCCTGAACACATACTACTAGGCTGCAAAGGGTGGTGCCATTTGGCTTTTGGAAGGGGCACCTGGAAATCCATTGGAGAAACAAGGGTGGATGGGCAGCTGCAGCAGAGCTCAAATCATAGAGTAAGTCTAGCTGTGATGGAGACTCAAGTGAGAGACAGGAGAAGCCAAAATTAAAAAGACTATTGCAGATAGCAAGCAACACTTTGATGGCAAGAGAGCTAGGGAACATAAGTCATCCAGGGACACAAACACAAATTAAGTTCATCTCCATGACTGAGGTACTCACTCCACATTTTGATAACTACTGAAGTGCCAGGTTTAATGATAGGGGGAGCAGAAGAGCTTCCATACTGGCCTCTACCCACCCCTCAAACTCTCTCCTGCTCTGTACAGCCAAGTCCAGATGGCATCATCCCTCACAGCACCCTGCATGTCCCTCATTGCCTGTGTTGCCCCTCCACTCCAGAAACTGCTCCCAGAGCAGGACAAGCAGGTGGGTGCTAAGCTCAGTTCTCCACAGCTCCAAAGGCAGCCCTCCTTGGGTCCTGTGGGAGTGGCACAAACCAGTCCCACCTACTTCCCTACGATCCAGCTAGATCCAGGTCTAGGGAGCATTAGGCAACCTCCATCTCCTTCTCCAGTGCCTCAGAACTGGGCTGGACAGGCTGCACACTGCTCAGCATTGTTTAACTCCTAACAAAACCATGATTGATCTCTATCCTGCTAAAAGACAACTTGGGCTTTCTAAATACAGCCTAGAGATATTATACACACACACTTACACACACACTTACACACACACACGATTACTTTACAGTTTTAAGCCTTTGAAGGAAGCTAGTTGCAGGAATAATGGACTGTAGAGTTCATCAAGTAGAGCTGCTGTTCACAGACATAATTTTTCAGATGTTTTGTGGTCACTTAAATTAACTCCAAAGCATCATCTTCTATCCACTACATGATGGAAATGTCAAGGCAGGCGGCTCAACTCACAAGATTTCCAAGATCATTAACAAATGCCTCACCTGTACAAAGTCTGAAAAATCTGGCAATGCTTTTATAAGAGGACTTTCTCTCATCATTAGCCATCTCCTGATGGTACAAGTCAGTGATTTTCCATCTTTTTTGCCTTTTAATGCTTTTACAGACTGTGCAACATAGGTACAGGTGTCTATGTTGAGAAATCAAACTTCCTTATCATAGTTATCTCCTATGTGTCTTCCTAAGACCCTTCCCATGAAGATGATCACCTTCCCTCCAACTATCTCAGGATCTTTCACTCCTTTCCTTTCTCCACAGAACAGACAAAAGTTTATTTATGGTATCATCCATTCTGGGGATTCGGTTATTGGTGGGAAGATACATGCATATCTGCACTGTGAGAAGCCCTGAGGACAGCACATGCAAATCCAATTTATTCCAATTTTAAGCTCACGTACAGCAGAAAACATCCCCAAGTTCACACTGGATGATGTGCTCTGCAGTGGGGCCTGGCAGATCATCTCCCTAAGCTTCTCATCTCTCCCATTTGCCTGAAGGAGAAGAGAACCAACAGTCCATCTTCCCTTACCCTCTAGACAGGGTTTTTTTCCTCCCAGCCTCACTTGTAAAGAGTCTCTGGAAAAATGCCCCAACTGACAGACAAATACCTTAAAATGAAATATTTTAAGACATCAGTAAAATTCCAGCTGCTGCAGTCCTCTGCAAGCCTCTTCTCCGTGACCAACAATATCCTTGATGAATAAACCTTTCAAAGGTTCACTGATCACAGCTAGATGTGTCATAAATTTCCCCAAATAGTTTATTATCCCCATAAATCTCTGGAAAACTATGTTAGCTCATCTACAGCAGTAATTACACAAACTTTGCTCCATTTACGGCTCACCAAGACAGCTTCTGTAATGCCAACACATGTGTTTCTGTAGCAGGAAACAAAAAGAAGATCTCTATCCTTTCACTATATCCCTGGCCCAAACTATGAGCTGCAATTATTAGAACATCAGAAATCCTGCAAACATTTATACAATAATTCAATTTTAATAGGCAATACCTCAATTACACCCTACACATGCATCCCCTCCTCCCTAAGCAGGCCTACTCCCAAATTTCTTTCACCTTCTTATCTCCCTAATAGGGTATTTAAAGAGAAAACAATTAACTTGCAGGTTTAATCACCTCACCTTTTCTTGCAAAAATGCCTACCCTGCATCTAATTTAAAGATTATCTTTTGCTTTGGGGACCTTAGCTGCTACTTTATCAATGTTTTAACTAGGAAATGCTGACATTTTATGGCTTCATTTAAACCAGGTGGGTGAATGCACAGCCATGCTTTTTGTCTTCTCAGTTACAGACACTGAAACCAGCCGGCTTTCCAGGCTGTTCTATTGGAGCTGGAGTCACAACTCCAACTTCTCCATAAGATCAAGTTCATTTCTGCTCTACAATCAGATCGGGCAAATGGATTTTTTCAGAGAAAACGCATCATTGGAGCCACAGTTTTGTTTGCAGGGATGTCACATTATTTATGAAGTGTCTACCAGGCATCCTGTTCTACACAAGGCAGGGTGTAAGCAGAAACTGTCCCAGGAAGCCTCCAGTCCAAGACTGAGATTCAGCAGGGTAGCTAAGCCTATGTTTACATCCCACGAGTGATAATCCGCTCCCGTGTTTTGCTACAATCAAGGCTTGGGTAGACCAGAGAGTCCTCGGAAACACGACAAACGGCAGGAATTACCAGCACACTAATGAAACGTTAAATATCAGTTAAATATCATATTTAATGCAAAACGCCATCTGAAATGCACAACTGGCTCATGTTGTGGCACCCTCAGCGTTCACCAGAAGAGCCATGCACCCACCTTCAAATAAATTTTAATCTAGGAAAGGAAATAGGAGCTACTCAGGCCTTGCTAGAGAGCAGGGAACAAGCTCA
>JAVCKT010036871.1:12606-29970 GCA_032273925.1 Rhynchotus rufescens | reverse complement strand
AAAAAATAAAAAAAAAAAAAAAAAAAAAAAATGGAGGTGAGGGAGGATTTCGAGTGAGGCCAAGCTCTGTATCCTAGAAGAGAGGTCAGAAGATTCCCCGTGAAGCAATCAGAAATTGAGGCAGCAGATGATAAATTGGCCAGGGTTCCTTTAAATCAATGTCCAGCTTCGCCTGGCCTCCCAGCCAGCTCTCCGGCACTTGAAGCACTGTGCAAATAAAGATAATGTAGCACGACATCCTGTTAGGAAGCATACTAATTGGTCAAGGAGCAATCGGAGTGAAATTCTGCAAGCGGGTTTTTGCATTGGAAACACAAGCAGCGCAGGCTGTCGGCACTGCAGGCTCAGGGTGTCTCGCCCTGCGTTTCGCTCGCTGGAGATTCAGGTTTTATAGCGGCTGCTCTTGGGTCAGGCAAGTCCTGACTTGTAACTGGCCCTTGCTGGAGTGTTTGCTGTGTGGCCGAGAGGGAGGCACGGAGCGGCCGCCAGGTCTGGGGCTGCTGCTGGAGCACCCCTGGGCTCCTAGGATGGCGGCTGCGTAGCCAAGGTGGCCAAGAGACACGTTTCAGTGCGGAACAGCCCCAGTTTTGGAGGCTTGCTGCCTGTAAGAACAAAACGCATCCCCACAGGCTCTTGCTGTGGGTGGTGGCAGCAGTGTCAGGGCTCCAGGCTCCTCTCTGTGTCTGCTGTTGTGTACAACGTCTCTTTTCAGCGTCGTAGAGCCCAAAATCAGGAACTCGTCTGTTTTAAAGAAAACAGATATTTAGTCAGAAGCCCAGTTCTCTCAATCATTTCCAGCTGCTGCACTAAGATGTAGCTGGTGGGTTCCTCTGTGTGGCAGTGAACAAAATTTTTTGCTTTAAGGCACCTATCTGAGAAGCTATCCCCATATCTTTCAACCAAAAGAGAAAGCAGGTCTAAAACTGTAATTTAAAAATGGAAGCTCTAAAAATTTTGCAAACACCCTGGAGAAAATTCTATTATTTTACCTGATTCCAGGGTCAGTCCTCAAGCAAACCAACCCCCAGATTGCAGCATCCTCCACGGCAGAGTTGAACCAGATATAGGCTGTGCAATGTCAGGTTCCTTCTGCTTGTTTCCAGCGTGCTGTGGCTGTGACTACCTACTCTAGCAGCCATCTGACTACTGTACTTCTGACCTCTAGCATAGAAACCTAATTATCTTCCCTGAATTAAGGTGAGTACTGTAAAATAAAACATTTTTTTTTCTGCATGAGATGATAGAAAAAAATAGTCTTGATTAGGTATGGCCTGATGCTCTATGAATAGAAAGCCTATTTGTCTCTGAGTTTGCCCAGTAAGACATGCACATTATCAGTAAGCCAGCATGACATGTCAAATTATGTTCCATGAGTGAAGCATATTAAAATGCCATTTTTACATCCTAAATTGTATTTCATTATGCAGTCAGTTATCAATTTTGACAGTAACATTGTACAGAATACATTTAATATGCTAACTAGAGTAGGGTTTTTTTTTTCTTTTTTTTTCTAATTTTCTGCAAAAATATTTTGGTATCCAGGACATAGGGAAAAGAACTCCACTCTCAGGAGTGAGAGTTGTAGTGAACTCCACTGTCAGGAGTGAGATGTAGTCAGGGATCTTTGGTTAGGGCCCTGATACCAAGCATATGCTACCTTAAAGATGAATAGGCAGACATTTCACCCAGTCAGTATTGCTAAAGTATTGCTGTCATTTTATGAAATTTTGTCTAATTTCAAGAATTTGTACACCACCCCTCAAAAATATATGCTATGTAAGTCTGACCATAAAAACGTTTACTAATTTAATAGGTCATTCTCCTAGAAGGTAACACTTTTTTTTCAATGTGACTTTTAAAATTCCTAAAAATTTCTTTCAAAAATCAGGAGAAAAGATGAAACTACTCCAGGCTTCTCTGAATAGCACAGAAATGCTTTTTGTTGGCAGAGATAGATGTAGGGCTTAGAACAGAGCCACAGTGGAAACAAATTCCCTTAATAAGCATTGGCCCATATGAGACATTGCATTAACTTTATTGTTCTGGAGCTGGCCCCATGGCCCGTGTTGTTTGCTTATTCAGGGAAGGAGGGCTATAATGCTTGGTATGGGCAGCTGTCTGATGAGCTGCTGCCGCCGGGAAGTGATGTGTAATTGCCACTCAGTTTATGACGTTGCATTTGCACTATGCCAACCAGCTCTGCTGCAAGTGGGAATAATCTGATTCCAGACACAGCTTGTAACTACTTCACACCATCACAGGGACAAATATCTGGAGGGTTATCTGAAGCAGGTTGTGCTTCAGATGCGCCCCAGATTCTAGTTTCTGATACCATGGTCAAACATGTCTTGACCTTTCACTTAACCAATTCAGCTTCGACTCTCCCAGAAATGGCTTCCTTGTGCCACCTTAGTGGCCACTGATCTGCACTCTGACCAGAAGACCTTTTGGCATGAGCAGATATGTCTTTTTTTGTACATCAAGCATGAATTCCTGGTGCTACTACTCCTCCCACTGACCTTCTGCTCCTGGTTTTCTTCAGTGTGTTTGAGCACCTATCAGTAATGCTGAGTGTAATGAGGCATGGATCAAATCCAGACTTAATCTCTTTAAAAGGAAGTGGTATATTAATATTTGCCTGATGGGGATATGTGTATGCCGAGGCCCAGAGGAACCAAAAGCCTCCATCCCATCTGTTCATGCTCTTCTTGGCTATCAAAGCAGCACCTCTCTGTAGTACTGCATTCATGTTGGCTCCTGCTAGCCCAGCAAGACATGATAAGAGCTAATTAGTTATTAAATTGCAACATTTTATCTTGGTAAACAAGAGTTACTTCCTTGTGTACTACCTGTTTTGACAATGAGCATTCAGGACAATCTGAACCCAAGCGTTTGCTTTGTGGGTGAACAAAAATCTGGGCGAAGCTTCCCAGTCCTTAGGCAGAGCAGGATGGGGGATCCCAGCAACCCTTGGATTCAGCAGCCCCTGGAAATCTCCCCGTTGGAAGCTTTGCAGGAAATGGATGCACGCCCTGATTATCTGCCTTAATCAGGACCGCGCATCAGCAGAGGGCAGTAGCTTAACATGATGCTTCCTTACTGCAGGCAACTGCTTTTCCTCTCGCGGCAGCTTTTCCTACACGTTTTTGCAGCCTCCATGTAGTTGTGCATGCTATTACCGTCAATCACACTTGTTCTAAACAAATCCAAATGTCCTCTGCAGGAGAGGAGCGCTTGCTCTTAACGCCGTCCTCTTGCGGAGCTCTGGGCTGACCCACCACTGCTGCAGGTGGGTTTCTGCCTCCCCTGGCAGTGAGGGAGGTGCAGGAGGCACCGGGGGGCTCAAGGCACCGTGTGAGCTCTGTAGGGTGGAGCGAGCACCCTGGGAGCTGGGTCTGGAGAGTCGGGCTGGCTGTTGTTGCTCATCAGAGGCTTTTCTGTCATGAATTTTCAATCCCATGTGAGAGGCTGAAACAGGCTGTCTGCGCAGTGCAGAGGAGGCTTTCAGCAGAACTTACATGGTGGCCATGTGTCCTTCGCCAGAGCTGGCTTCTGCAGAGCCCTGGGTGTCAGTCCTCAGAGTAAAACCAAGCAGCTACTTAAAGGTATTTTCTGACACGGTACGCAGCACCCAGGCCTTATCTCAGCAGTGTACGGTTTATAATCTCTTCCTTGTGGGTACGAAAGAATGACCCTAGAGACAAAGACACTTAAGAAATAGCCTCAGCTACAAAAATATGTAAAGAAACAAAAATATGATTCCCTCTGCCAGTATCAAAAGCGTCTTCAGAGGCTCCAGAAACCCCAGCAAAGAGAAGGGAGATAAATCATGGAAATCTACTCTGAACCCCACCCTGGAAATACCAGCGTCTGCACTGTTGGGGCAGAGAGTAATAAAACCAGTGCACATGCAGCAACATGGCAAGCGGGTGCTCATAGCCACATTTTGCACAACCCGGTGCAGGTATGTGAGCTATTGCCTACTGCCCTCCTTCCTCTCCAAAATATATTCCAAGAGCTGCACAAACACGTTGAGGGAGCTGCAGGTTATACCTTTACCTGCTTTGGCAAGCTCAGCTCATCCATTTGCTGGGCGAAAGCTCTGCCCCACAGCTGGTCCCGGGAGCTACAGGCGTCCCAGGCAGAGCCTGGTTTGCACATGCTGGCATCTAGGCTATTTCCTAACGCTGCTGTGAGCCGAGCTCACCCCTGCTGCTCCTTCATCTCCACTGGTGCAAAGCTGTGGTACGTGGATGCTGAGGGCTGCCACATTATGCGGAGGAGAGTGGAAGAAGGACAGGAATGTCCTTCATGGAGGAAGTCTTAACACAGTTTCCAGGTGCAGTTTGTTCCTGTGGAGCTCTGCCGTGTCTGGTTGCTCTCCAGAGGCAACCGGCCCCTGATCGGGCTTGCACTGCTTGTTGAATCTCCTGTTTGCCTTTGGGCTGGAGAAATCATGGGCTGTTTGCTGCGGTCTCCCAAGAGCCATGCTTCTCCATGTCTACAAATGTCTCTACTACAGTGCCCTGCCACATGTCTACAAACTGAACTCCTAACCTTCAATCGGACCTTGGTCTTTCCTGCCCACTGCCATCCAAGGGAGCAAACACAGCAGGAGGGAGAAGGCCATGGTGCTACTCACTCCCTCAGGGAAGGACCCGTCAACAGCCTTATCCCAGTGACAAACTTTCCTGCACTACAATTCCCTCTGCAGGCTGGTTCCTACAGTTTGCATCCAGATTTTACGTCTTCAGTCCCTTAAACCGCATACAGAAATGCAGCCTTTATTTTTAACCTCAAGGGAGTCACCAAGGATAGAGTTTCATACAGAGACCCTTGGATCATTAAGCCTGGCTGAGACTTTTAAAAGATGTTAGCACGTTATAAATCAATACATTCCCAGTCTGCTTTGTTCAGTTCTGTTAAAAGAGAAGGTCCATCTAACGCTTGAGGTTCCAGACACAGTTTAAATACCACCAGGATTTATTAAAGGAAAGTTTTTGCAGTGTCTACACCAGAAGTAAATGAGATCCTGTCAGTCTGATTATCTCAAGGGCTTTCTTCTCCACCTCTTGGGCTCTAGGCCTGCAAACAGGCCTATATCATCGTATCCCTGACTGCTGAAAGGGATAGAAGAGCTTAGGATCACCCCAGAGCAGCACAGGAGAGTGGCCCAGCTCAGACTTGTCTCAGAAGGCTGCTGAGGTGAAGTGACATGGCCAAGAGTCCCCAGCAGCTCCGTGACAGAGGCTCCAGTTCCTGTGTGCCAACACTGGGACCACTGATGCTTAGAAAAATGTCCCCAAACAAGTTGCTACCAACACCACGAGATTATTTTAGAATCTAATGCATCTGAAAGAGAGAGCACACAAAGCAGGACAGCTGTTCAGGTTCTGAGTCTGGGACTGGAGGATCCTTTTAGCTCCATTGGTAAGGCAGAGTACAAGCAATCATTTCACCGGTTATTGAGGGTGCAAATGGGCACTGAAATGCTGTTGCAACAGCAGCAACAGTGATGCTGGTGTAGACAGGATTTGAATGTTCTTGCCACTGTGTTCACAACCCTTCAACCAAGTTAAAATAAGAACAGAATCCGCATGCCCTGACAGTGCTATTGCTTTAGAACTGCTCCCATAGGCCTGGTACGTATCTAAGAGAAAATTTCACACAGGTGGCTGGTGTAGGTAAAGGTGAACATGTAAAGTGAGAGTGAGGAAGGGAGGGATTCCCTTGCTGGGTGACCCAGAAGCTCCTGGGGGTGAGCACTTGTCCTTGATCTCTGCTCAGAAGGCTGGAGATTTGAATCTCCCTTGTCTTGACACTTCGAGACATGAGCCTCCAGCAAAGCTACTCCTACAGTGACGGCTTCAAGGGCAGTCCTGGGAGAGAAGAACAGCCTTCCCAGCTGCCACCCGTGCTATCTACTGAGCTGGAGAAGGTACTGATCGCCAGGATGTGAAGAGGAAGATAGGGAATTACCCAGCTGCTAATAATCCCTAGGCTTTTACCTGTTGATTGCTCTGTAGATGGCAGCACAAGGAAACCAACTGGCTCCGTGAACTCAATGCAAGGAAAATATGTAGCTCCATCATTAACAGGGTCAGTGGAGGGACTTATTTTACCTGAGACAACAACCGCTTTCATTTTTTGAAAGTGAGGGTTAGAAAAACAAACAAGAACCCAGAGCTGAAAACAAGTAGCAGAAGTACCTTGTAGCAGAGGTCCTATGTCACGCAGCAATAGTTTTCAGCTCATAAAGAAACCACAATCATTACCACATAAGTACAGATCAAGAGAAGAAAGACACCTGATTAGATTTATTGAGAGACTACAATATTTTGAGCACAAAAATAGCATTTATTCTGCAGTTAGATTTGCCTAGCAAATCTGCTAGTTTGCCTAGCAAATAGAGACTTGTAGTCTAATCCCCAAACATTTCTGCAAAAGGCTGGGATGGCAAAATTTATCAAAACACAACATGTTCTAAAGTGCTTGGAATTTCCATTTGAAAAAATGTGGGTAGTTAATAGCTCCCTCGATCATCTCCTGTGTGTATCTATCCTGAAATCATTTGATTGCCTTATGATAAAGCTTGGCTGTGCCATTTAAAACCATAAATACACCCTCATGTTAAAAAAAAAAAAAAGAAAGAAAGAAAACGAAAAAAAAAAAGAAGCCCTTTTGTTTTCCCTTCCATGGGGCACATTTGAGATGGAGCCTGGAGGGACCTTCATCTCTTGAACTCCCAGGGCTGCTATTTCTGAGCACCGATTTCCGACTTGGAATGTAGATCTTGACCTCTGTGCTCCCAGCCTACTGGTTTGCATAAACAAAAGAGCATCGCAAAGAAGTCAGAGCCGGATGTACCTACAGCAAATAAATCTCTTCCTTTCTGACAAACAGAGAATGAATTGACCTCTTGCACGTCATGTCTGGTTGTCTGACCAAAACTGTCAGTCACAACTTTCCCTCTGGAAGCCTTGTATGAGACGAGGGATAAAAGGGACATAAAAGTGACATCAGTAAGACTAAAACAATGAATGACAGGATTTCCTCTACCATCTCCATAACTAGGCTCCTGCAAATTTTCCAGGCACTGCTGGTGGTATCCCAGATAGTATCTGTGAGCATTTGATTAAATCAAAATGAACCAATAAACCGTTGCATGTCACTCTCTCTCAATGTCCTAGCTCCATTTTTGCATTCACTTTCTGGAAAGAGTCCAGCAAAAAGTTCCCCAGTGTGAACAATTTTGTTGGAGTGAATTTTAAAGCAAACATCAAGAATTTCTGCAGAGAGGAAACCCACCACACTTCTAGGCTGGAAACATTTGTAGCTGAAAACCAGGTGCTTTTTATGCTCAGGCCGTGAGATCCCTGGAAGACACCTTGTGATCCACACATCCAGTCAAACCTTTGCGGTTCTCCTCAGATTTCAAATGGTGAATCCTAGAAGCACAACACATAAGAGTCATACCTCGAATTACGACAGAAATGATTGTATCATGAGTCATGGGAAATTAATCTGTCAGTGCTGGACATTGCGCCTGGATAATTTGGCTGTGTCTAGACTATGGGACTCTTGAACTGCATGGCAGTTCTCTCTTCTGGCCTTGTGGAGGTGGCTTTGCCCAGGGAGCTTGGCCATGGAGAAAGGGGAAGGGGAATCGTCCATGTCCCAGCACAGATTTGGGACTTGGAAGGAAAATGCTTCTTGTTTTTTTGTGAGCAGAAATGTGACTGTGTTCACTGACTAAATTATTTAGTGCAAGACATTTGCTCGAGTTTGACTAACAGAGGGACATATTGCAAAATGTGACAAAAATTCCTGCCAGGGAAGATTTTCAGCCCTAGTCACATAGAGCCATTATTTTCTGTCTTTCACCAGCTGATCCTATTGGACTTGCATATATTTTTGCAACGTAAGATTTGGGCCTAGTAATCTCAGTAAGCTATATGTTTAATGTCAGTCGTATACTTGATAGAAAGATTTTCTGTTTATAGGGTCAATATACAGGGCAGCCTGCAATGAGAAGCACCATCACGTGGCTCATGAAATCACTGTGTGTGGAGAGCTAGAAGCTGCATGTTATCCTGAACACAAGTGCTGTGCTTTGGAGATTGGCCAGCTTAGGCGGTGAGAGCAGGGGCGAACAGCCCCCCTGCCAGCATTGCCGGTAGCCTCTGAGATGTGAAAACACAGGACAACCTCCTCCCTACAGACCAACCACAGGACCGGGCTCTCCCGGCCAAAGCCTCCTCCAGCCTCGCTGCTTGGGCCAGGAGAGAGGCTGCGGGGAGGCAGGGGTCAGGCTGGCTTGGAAAAGTAATATTGCATGTGCTTTTAATGGGACACTGTTTTGAGGGCATAACGTAGGAAAGCGCTAGGAATATGAGAGCTTGGTCAATCCGAGCTGACAGCATAACTGTTCATTAACGCCTTTGAGCACACAAGTCAGGAAAGCAATACGTGTGCTGTAAAGAAGGCTATGAAGAAGGGGCTGCCCGGTTTGGGGGTGCTCATGGTGCAGAGGGGCAATGCAGACGTGCACACGTGCAGGCGGACAGCCACAGACAGACAGCCGAGGTGGCAGCACCTGCACTTGCACTGGCCAAGGCAGCGACTTGGTTTTGTGGCTAAACGTGGCCCCGAGAAGACGCGCGGCCTCCAGACAGTGGGTGTGAACCTGCCCTGGGAGGGGAAGCGGAGACAGTGGATGCTGCTGCAGAGCACTGCGTGGCAGCGGCGTTTCTCTAAGAGCTCTTCCCTCATCTCCTTTACACTGGCTTGTTCCAAGAGGGAGAAGCAGGGATGTCGGAGGAGTGGAGCCTGGCTCCTGGATTCTGGGCTCTGTTTTCACATCTGGACTGACCTTCTGCTTTGGGTGTAAATCCAGGCTAATCTTAGCCCTGTCAGTTAATGTGGGAATGATGCGTGGAATGCACATCTGTATCAATTTCTTTTTTTTTCATTTTTTTTTTTTTAAGTCTTGACAAATTCCAAGCTTGTGAAGAAATGGCACATAGGGCAGAAAAGCTCAGCTATCATCAGTCAAAGCAATGAGAGAGTTGGGATCCTGCTGGAGACAAATTTTCTCCATTTTTCAGATGACAGCTCAATGCATCCTGGAAAAGAGGTCCCTTTGCTCAGAATCCAGGATTAAAGTGGGAATCCCAACCTGAAGTTCCTCAGCTTACATGTGAAAACCTCTCTGCCTTGAAAAGATATGTCTTTCTGTGCCAGAAGGATTGTTATTCACATTGGAAGTCCCAAAGACAATGGGATAAGTTAATTTCTGGTGGCCTCAGCTGCTTTATATCGAAGAGGAATGAATGTAGCCCATGCATTTATTTTCATTCTTCCTATTCACCCTCTGCTTCCAAAGAGCCAGTATTTTTCCTGGGGAAATACTGCATGCAAAGTAAAACAAAGCTGTATTCCCTGCAGTATCTGGCATGTATCTCCAAGGAATTTGAAAGGGGTGCAGGTTGCCATTCAGCTGGTTGCAGAACATCATTTCAGATCTCGAAGTGTAAGGCCAGGCACACTGAGAGGATCATATAGATGACCCACAGGCTGCAGTTTTTCTGGGTATGTCCAAGGTGCCTCCTTTTCACTTGCTTTCTCACGAGCTGACTGGCCTCCCTCCTTCTGTATTCCAGCCCTTGCTAGGACTTGCCGAAATGGGGAGGCGGAGGAAAAGAAAGGAAAAATGTAAAGGAATGGCAAATGCTCCACCCTAATTCCAGCTCAGCTATGTCATCAGCCTTCCATTTTTACATATCTTGAAAACAAAAATGTCCTCCACCATGAAGGAAGTTTCTGATGCAACACAGCAGCACATAGGTTGAACAAGGAACATGGCAAGGAAAGTCTTCCTGTTCCTCCATTTGATCAGGTCAGTGCTCCCACAGAAACTTTCTCTGATAGCGGGAGAGAATTAGGAAATATTTTGTTTATGTTTTCATTTATTTGGTTGCTTTTTAAAAGAAGAAGAACAGCCACTTGATATGCCATCCCAGCAATCGCCCAATACAGGCCTCAGCTTTGCACCATCAGAGATGCATGTGATTTGCACCCTCAAGCATTATGTGTTTATCTACACCACGTGTAGATACACAGCACTGTTAGCCCTTTAAAAAAATAAATCAGCACAGGCAGACCCACACACAGGTTGGGGCACAGAACCCCAAAAGTTTAAATAAAATCTAAGGGAGGCAAGGAACAAGTTTGCACCACTTCCCAAGAGAGACACGGGTGGGACACAAATCCAAGCTGCCTGATGGTCCCTGAAATATATTTCTGTCTCCAGACCACCCACTCTCTATAATGAACGACTTGGAAAAGACCCCTGAGAAGAGCAGCAGACTGATACACAGGAGAGGCCTGTGGTTCTCTCATGTATCTTAGGATGCAGCTCAGCTAGTATCATATCACGCTGGCTAGAAATCACATTTGCCTGCTGAGTTCCCAAGATAAAGCAGCATATAATATCTCGGTAATTTTCCATCCATCCACTCAGTCTCATGCACTCAGCATTTACTATCAACTTTATTGTCTCTTCCAATGCAAACAGCTTCGCAGCGCAGGCTTTATCTTGGCTTCCTTATCTCCAGGCTTCCAGGCTGGGGGAGCCCTCGGAAAAAGTGAGATTTTTCTCAAAAGAAACACGATTGCCAGCAGTTCACTTCAGATAGACTCTATTACTTCTCACTCTTGCAGTGGGGAGGCAATCACATTAGAAGTCTGTTTATTTAAGTGGGACAATTAAACCGCTGGAGAAAAATCTGCTGCTAAAAGTGTGGAAGATTGACATGACTCAAAGCAGCAGAAACCAAGGGAGCCGCGTGGCCCAACAGAACAAACCATTTCCTGCGTTGCCTGGTCTTTATCCTGCGTGGAACTTTCTGCTAGAGCTTTCTGTTGATCAGATGCTCCTCTCCTGACTTATGTTACACAAGCCAGCACCCAGAACACAAGGAGACACCTTGCATTTCTTCCAGATAAAGGAGACTGCGGGGCAACAGGGGCCAGGAAATGTTTGTAGCTGCCCAGAAGGTGCAGGGAAATCAAGTAGAGGTTTCTCTGGACCTCTGATGGCAGTGAGGGCTATGGGGAAGGCCACAGGCACTGCCTCCCACTCCACTCTCAAAACAAGACTCAGTAGGCATAACGTGCATTGCATTGCCCTGCATGCTGGAAATTGTATCACGCACTCTCTTCACATGATTCAGTTTCCTTTAAAAGTCTTTAAAAGGTATTCAGAGAGGCTGAAAGAAGCCTTGACATGAAAGAGGAAGTGTGGATTGAAATCCTAAATGTTTTCAATTCGCTAAGTCCACATTTGAAGCATGATTTAAACTGAGATATGTGTTGCCTAACTCAAAAGCTTGTAGTGACAGTTACATTAACCTCTTTGGCACCAGAGAGTACAGCACATCCCACTAATAGCAGCTCTAAACAGCAAAATACATGCCTGTTGAAAAGCTAACACGCAACTGGCATTATCTCTGTTTTGATCCACACTGTGCCAAGATACTCTTTTTTTTTAATGAAGGTTTAGTCAATTTTCAGTGTCTGAGCTCAAGCACTTGGCAAACTGCATGTTGGCGAGAATACTTCTCTAAGCAGGACACATCTTGTTCATTGGAAAAGCTTAAAAACCAACACCTCGGGGTGCATTATTGCAGAAACTTCTCATCACAAAGGATCAGAACTACCTGAAATAACAAGGTAAAAAGGGTGCGGGAAGGTAGAGAGCTTTTCTTCAGTTCTACTCTGGTGAAAATATCTTCTCTATAAAATAAAGATTGCTTACTAGCAGACTAGACTTTACACTGCATCTCTCTTGTTCTCTTAGCATCTAACATCTGTGAAGTATCTAGCAACTGAAATTCAGCCTGCTTTGAGGTGCAAGGGAGGCAAACCATCTGGTACAAGGCTGGAGGGGACTCTTTGACCATGTCTATGTTAGGGAAGGCCATGATTAAGCAAAGTTTTAAGGCCGTGGCAGGACCTCTAGGATCAGGCTCTGAAAACAGAGCTGCCCTAATACGATGCTGAGAGCTGCTATATAAGTATGTCATTTCCAGTGATTCACTCTTCCCACAGATTCTTTTCTGTGTCATGTTTCTATTAGTGTTATAAGCAATTTGTGGGTGAGATGGTGTTTTACCAGGGACAATATCTGTAATTCAACGCTCTCCCATCCTGGCAGTTTGAGAGCACATAAAAGGGATTTTCGGATGCCACACACATTTTATGGATCCTCCATATGTTAGATGGTGTGATTGTTGAGTTCTCACTTCCTCGACCCAAACCTTTTTCCTTATTTGTATCATGGTTCTGCCAAGAGGCTCCAGCGGAAGCTCAGGTCATTGTCATTATACCATGTGCTGCACCCATGCATGCCACAGATTATGTCGCAACCTTCCAAGATCAGAGACCAGGCTAATACATATCTGCAATTTATTCTTCTCTCTCTGCCACCTCTGCCACCTTGCATATTTTTTTTATTTTTAATATCCCCACTGCTTGTCTCCCACACTCCCAAAACAAAACTATTAAAATTGTCAGAATGTGAAGCTCCTGGTGAAGCTGTTGCTCTGAGCAAGTACAGACAGACAGAGTGATTGCCATAGCAACAGAAGTTATGTGTGAAAACCCTGGGAACAGTTCCTCCTCCTCCTCCTCCTCCTCCCATTCAGGTTCCTTTTCAGATTTCTCTCCTTTTTTTTTTTTTTCAGGGTGCCAGTATCAATTCACTCCTCGAGCTGAACACCTGGGGAGATGCTTTGAAAACAGCCCATTGGGTTACGGTAGCATGCCACCAATTACCACAGTGACAGCCAACTCCGTGGAGCACCATATTGGAAAAATGCATCCTGCTGGGTCCAGGGAAAGTCTTAATAAGGCTAATTGAAGCAGGGCAGACAGTGGGAGTGTTGCTGCCTTCTTTTGGGACCTCAGGGCTATATCCCAAATTCATCCCTGATCAAGTAAGCACTAAGCTATTTATTTTTTGAGGCACTTAATCAACAGATGTGCATCACAACAAATTAAAATCTTTCAACATCAAACTGCTAATGGTTAGAACCACACAAAATAATGCATGTTATTAACCCCATAATAAGGAGCTCATTAAAACGTGAATTACTAATTAGGTTACTTAGGAGTACCATTAAGAGAAACACAAGCAATAACAACAAAAAATGCTGAAAATATGCCAGTTGTTGTGTATAAAATACTGTGATGACCGATGGCCAAGGAGAGGCACCCAGCTGGCATAAGTTGGCAGAATTGTCAAAGCCTTCAACACAATGGAACTGTTTTTAGTCAGAAAAGGATCAAGACCAACTATCTCATTGACTCAACTTGGAGCTTGATAAGAAGAATGCTTTAAGCAGAGAATGCCTAAAGTTTCATTGGTGTTCAAGACTAGGGATACCAGTGTTATTGGCAGGGATAGCAGTTCAGATTAAAGTCCAAAAAGTATGTGGTAGTTTCTATCAGAGGAACATGTAATGGAAGAGCTAAGTAAAATATTGTGTTTAGACATCTTCCAACTGCTGAGTAGAAGAGTTTTAGTAGTAAAGTCTGTGCTTTTCAACCCTTGGATGTCCACTGTAGTCAGTCTAAATAAGAGTCTTCCAACAATGACCAAACTTGCAGGAAAAAGTACCTTTAGTTGAGTATATGACCTTCCACTTTTGACAGTACTTCTCTTTCAGTTTCATCAGGCCCATTTTTATATTATATTCTTCTTCAGTCATCCTCGCTTTATTGCAGTAGCCACTTTTTAAACACATTTGCTGTTAATAAATACATTAAGTCACAAATCAGCTGGGCAGTTCTCTGTGGCTGAGTACAGGGCCAAAGAACAGATATGGATCCACATATGCCCCAGATTATAGAGGAACAGCTCATCTGAGCTGTCCTCTCAAAGCAATCTGAAATCTCCTATGCAGTCCCAAGAGTGGTAACACAGAAGCACAGAATGGTTGAGGTTGGAGGGAACCTCTAGAGATCATCCAGTCCAACCCCCTGCTCCAGCAGGGACACCCAGAGCACGGGGCACAGGGCGGCATCCAGGCGGGTTGGGAAGATCTCCGGAGAAGGAGACTCCACCACCTCTCCGAGCAGCCTGTGTCAGTGCTCTGTCACCCTCACAGGAAAGAAGTTTTTCCTCACATGGAGATGGAACTTTCTACATTTCAACTCGTACTCATTACCCCTTGTCCTATCACTGGCACGCCAGGATACAACCTGCAGTTTATCCCTTCAGTATTAAGCCGTGCTGCCTAGCTCCAGGGAAGCCTGCTATGAAAGCAGATTTTCTGTCTGTCTCTCACATCTGGAGCTGATCCAGGGTTTCCATTGCAGCATATTGATGGGATTCGGGATGGCTCAGTGTCAGCCTCCTCTTCAGCCAGCTTGCAGTCCCCTCAGCAGTCCTGGTGACACACTCAGTTTCATTCATGGCACATGCAGCCAATGCAAGGATGCTCCATCAAACTATATCCATGGTGTGAGAGGACACATTGCAGTGAGGTGGCTCCCACATCCTTAAAGATCCATAGTCTTGGAGAAGCCTCCCACAATCTATTAGAGGGGACAACAAGGTGTAGAGGTGAGGGAAAGACTGTGTAAGGGATCACCTGTACATGCCTGCTTTGGAGAAATACAAAGATATACCAACACAATGACCAACTAGAAAAGTACTTTACATGGAGATAAGAGAGCAGTATGAGTGACTGACACTTCAAGGAGAGGAATTATGTCAGCATATAAATAATATTCTTATACAACCCAAGGTGAATGTTTGAAAGCCATTTAATAGGCAAAACTATACTTTGAACAGGCAGCAGATCAGGATCATTTCACTCATTCAAAAAAAACACAACAGCAAAAGTATTAAATCATTTGGATCATATTTGTAGAGTGAATAATTTAAGCAGCTGCAGTTTTGAGGCCAAAAGGATTTGCTTAAATGCTTTTAATTTATCTCTGTTTTCAGAAACACTTAAAAATGGTCAACTATGTCCTTGTATTCCATTGGTTGTGGAGAAACTCAGTTCTTTACTCTGTGACTTTATAAAGGATATATGTCTTAAAGGCTGAGTGAGAAGGTTGATCCTGTTCTCTTTCATCTTCCCTAAGATGTTAACTGTTGTCCATATGCTTTAAAGAGGACAGAAACTGAGATAAAACATGTGGCTTTGCTAGTATTGTTCAGGAAAGTATTAAAAAGATACTAAGTATATTTTCAAGTAGAACTGAACTGCATTCCTAGCAGGAATATTCCTATCCGGACTATGACGGACATATTTCAGGTGGTACTATTGGAGCTATGCCAATTTACATCAGCTGGCCACAGCATAAGATGTTGAAATGGATTGAAAATACTCACCTGGAAATAGTTAGGCTTCATATGGGAGGTGCATACATTCCAGGAATATATTCCTGGGTAGGATATTTAGAAAACATAATTTATCTTACTATAATGTGGAAGGCCACATTATTCATTCATTTGAATCTATATCTGCCATAGAGTAATTGTAATTTAAATCTTGCTGCTCTGTCCTTTTGCTTTACTTTGCACTTGCTTTCATGATGTTTTCAGGGCAAATGAGTGGAAATTAAGCGTTATAGTCACGTGTATGTTTATAGGAAACAAATTTAAATTAGCCATCAGAAATGCTCCTATTAGCAGTACTTTCTTTTGCAACTCTTTTGCAACTAACTGGTCATAAAGAATCTATTAAAAACATAGAAAGCTTCCTCAGATTAGCTAACAAATTTGAATAGCTATTCTGTCATCACAGAAGCTATGCTTGTCAAATAACTCCTTCATTGCAGATTATCCCATCTACCTTGTGCGCTGAGTACCGAAAGTGTTATCTCTCTCCTGATTCAGTAAAGTAACCTCAATAGGGCATCAGAATAACCTTGAGAACTTTGCACAGCCAGTTTGTCTTGCCTTTAAAAGCAAGAGTTGCTTCCATGAGAGTTTGATCTGAAATTTTGTTGATGATCAGATATATCAGTGGCAGTCTTTGTAGAACAAACACTATGATAGATGACACAGACAACCATGAGAAAAGCATCTGTTTCCTCAGTCTTCCTTGGCAGCAGGTTTAAGAGCACCGGGTGCAGTTTGTAGTGATTCAGCATTTGGCTACTTAAAAAAAATCAATATTTCCAACGCTATTTCCCTTACATCTTTTTACTTTATCGTAGCTGCAGAGAGCAATACTGTAAGGACTGGCGTCATCTCTAAGTGCAAGGTAAACTGTGATTTTTGCTAGAAAATATGAACCTGTTATTGTTACAGATTCTGTAAAAGTAGGATTAAGTTAGTCACACTGATAAATTTAGAAGGAGTATAAAGTTAAAAGGTATTATGTCAATGGAGATCTCTCCAGTGAAAGTTTAGTGTCTTATGTGGCTTCCCCAGCTTAGTTGAAAGTCGTATGTTTTGTCATATTCAGCATCCCTATTCAACAAGCTCATCACACAATTGATTTGAAGCTCCTCACAAAATTGATCAAAGCCCATGGATTTTGCTGTTTTTTTGCCAGAGCGCCTACAGCTGTTAGAAAGTAAAATGTACAACTTTAAATTGAATGAGGTACGTCAGTAATATTATCAAGAAACTCTTGGTTTACGAAGCACTGAGACCTCCTCTTTTGTGTCGTTTGTTAAAATATATTCCATCATATGAAGTGTGGGCAAACAAAGAACCCATGCTTGAAGTTTTAAACTTATTTTGTACTTTAGGCTTCTCTTTACAGACTTGAAATCTGTTTATGACGTTGCGGGATGATTTGAATAGAAGGACCTTGGTTACCTTTAGACCATTTCCTTTTAATTGCATGAATTTGTGATCCTAATGAGTGTCAAAAGCTTCTGTTCCTCAGCAGAGATGTTGTTCTTGCCCATGGTTAGTAGATGCTGATTGCTGACTGGAGAGAGCAGGTGCTGCTTCTCTTCCCTGACCCAGAGCTTGACGTGGAGACCTGTGCAGAGCAATAGGCATGAGAGGGGTTGGTCAAGGTCATGGTGCTGAATTTCAAGGGAGCAAGGCAGTTCCATGAATCCTCTCATGCACCCTCAACATGTTTTTTGTTTATTTTTTTCCTTAACAGATTGTTACACTGTCTTACTCTAATGAGAAGGGTTAAAAGCCATGTCTAATTGGCAATACCAGATATTCCTCATGCTTTTAGAATAACTGAGGATGGGCCAAGTGCAGAATTGCTATGCTGAGTTGTCTCTTCAAAGACTAAGGTGCCTAACATAGATTAGGCTCCTGATTTACAGCCATCTGAGAGAGCTTGAGGTGAATTAAGGCCTGGATGTGGC